>JAKSZT010047510.1:0-13029 GCA_026826555.1 Tolypeutes matacus | reverse complement strand
TATCTGATAAGGGTTTAATATCCAGGATATATAAAGAGATGTTACAAGTCAACAATAAAAAGACAAATGACCCAATTAAAAAATGGGTGAAAAACTTGCATAGACATTTCTCTGAAGAAATACAAATGGCAAAAAAACACATGAAGAAATGCTCAACATCACTCATGATTAGGGAAATGCAAATCAAAACTACAATGAGATATCATTTCACACCTCTCAGAATGGCCACTATTAAAAAGACAGAGAACTACAAGTGCTGGAGAGGATGTGCAGAGATAGGAACACTTCTTCACTGTTGGTGGGAATGCAGGATGGTACAACCACTATGGAGGACTGTTTGGCAGTTCCTAAAGAAGTTGAATATAGACTTGCCACATGATCATGCGATACCACTACTGGGTATATACCCAGAACTAAGAGCAGTGACACGAACAGACATCTGTACACCGATGTTCATAGCAACATTATTCACCATTGCCAAAAGTTGGAAACAACCCAGGTGTCCATCAACAGATGAATGGATAAACTGTGGTCTATTCACCCGATGGAATATTATGCAGCTGTAAGAAGAAATGAAGTCATAAAGCATATGGCAACATGGATGAACCCGGAGAAAATATGTTGAGTGAAGCAAGCCAGACACAAAAGGACAAATACTGTATGAATGCGTTACTATGAACCAAATATATTATGTAATACATTGTTTGATTTAAAAAAAACATTTATATGTATCCATTACATTTAATTGAGAAATGTATATATTTATTCATCTGTGTTTACTTTTTAGTTTTTAATTGTTTATATTTTCAATTATTAAATGTACAAAATAAAGTTAAAAAAAAGTTAAAAAAAAAAAAGTCCTGAAGAATCCACCACAAAGCTACTTGAGCTAATAAATGAGTTCAGCAAAGTGGCAGGATACAAGAGCAACACGCAGAAATCAGTAATGTTTTTGTACAGTAGTACTGAACAATCTGAGGAGGAAATCAGGGGGAAAATTCCATTTTCAATAGCAACAAAAAGACTCAAATACCTAGGAGTTAATTTAACCAAAGAAGTATAGAACCTATATGCAGAAAACCACAAAACAACGCTAAAATAAATTTAAAAAGACTTAAGCAAATGGAAAGACATTCTGTGTTCACGGATTGGAAGAATACTGTGAAGATGTCAATCTTACCGAAACTGATTTAGATTCAATGCAATACCAATCAAAATCCCAATAGCTTATTTTACAGAATTAGAAAAGGCAATTACCAAATTCACTTGAAAGGGAAAGTGCACCCAAATAGCCAAAAGCATTCTAAAAAAGAAGAGTGACATGGGAGGAATTTCACTGCCTGATCTTGAAACATATTACAAAGCTACAGTGGTCAAAACAGCATGGTACTGGCATAAAGATAGACACATCGATCAGTGGAATAGAATTAGAATCCAGAAATAAGTCTTCACATCAATGATATAATTCCTTCCATTGCTAGAATCACAATAAATCTATAGTAGAATACCAGTAAGTCTACTCAAGTCCATATTTTATTCCCCAATCCTGAGGATTCTGGGTTGGTGATGCCCACTCTGCCCCTAATTGAGAGGGGGCTTTGATCCCATATAGCTGATGGGTAGGACTCTCTTGCTTGCAGTTGTAGACCCTCTCAGTTCCTTGGTGTGGTGATTGTCCATCCTCACCTCCTTGTTAGCTGTCCTGGTTGAGTCCAACGAACTGGAGAGAAGGTGTAGCAACTCCGCTGAGGCTCAGGGCCCTGCTGACACATGGACAGTCCAGAGATTAAAGTCTCTTGGACGTACACCTACCAACTCCAGCACCAACTATAGGGTGACAAAGGCAGCCGACTCAATGGGAGAAAATATTTGGCAATCGTATATCTGATAAGGGTTTAATATTCATGATTGTAACCATTGGGGAATTTGATGTAATTATGAATTCCAAAAATATAATTGAATCATGCTTGTAAACTGATCTGTTAATCTGGGCATGATTAGGTTAGGATTAGGGCGTTGAGCCCCACCCCTTGGTGGGTGGGGAATTGAATATAAAAGGCAAGGCAAAGGACAGTTGAGGCAGTCTTTTGAGAAGCAATTTTGATGTTGGAGAGAAGGCCCCAGGAGGAGAGAAGTGAGCCGTTCGCCTGATCGTCTACAGCTGACCTTGTGGAGGAAACAGGAGCTTAGCCCGGAGAGAAAAGCAGCCCCGGGAAGAGAGGAACCCCAGAAGCCTGAACCCTGGCAATGTCCTGCTCCAACATGTGGCAATGGACTGTGGTGAGAGAAGAAACTTAATGCTTTGTGACCTGGTATCTGTGGACTTCTATCCCAAATAAATACCCTTTATAAAGACCAACCCATTTTTGGTATTTTACATTAGCACCCCTTTGGCTGACTAATACAGAATTTGGTACCAGGAGTGGGGTTCTCTCCGGAAACAGAATCAGCAGGAGATATCTGTGAATAATATGGAACTCTAAAAGAGTCTTTCACGCGACCGTGGAGACTCACAAGTTCAGGTTCTTTAGGCAAGCTGCAAACCAGGGGCTCCGATGAAAGCCCGATGAAAGGTCGTTGATGAGTCTCTGGGAGAAGTTGCTTGTCCAACGACGAGCTGGGAAATTCTCCCTGAATGTTGAAATCACTTCCACTTTTAAGTTATTCAACTGATTGGGTAAAAGCACCACCCATTGATAATGTAATCTCCCTGATTGATGCAGATGTAATCAGCCATCCACGCAGTAAACTCACTGGTGATTGAAGTCCATAAATGCTCTTGTATTACAATTAGCCCAGTGCTTGCTGGAACAAACACCTGGACACAACTACTTGGCCGAATTGACACATTAGCCTAACCATCACAATGATATACAAAGATATCATGCAACTCAACAATAAAAAGACAAACTACCTGATTAAAAAATGGGCAAAAGACTTGAAAAGATAATTGTCCAAAGAGGAAACACAAATGGTGAAGAAACACATGAAAAAATGTTCAACATCACTAGCGATCAGGGAAATGTAAATCAAAGCTACATATCATTTCACACCTATTAGACTGGCCGCTGTTAAAAAGTCGGAAAACTGTAAATGTTGGAGAGGATGTGGAGATATAGGAACGCTTATTCACTGTTGGTGGGAATGTAGAATGGTACAGCCACTGTGGAGGACAGTTTGGCAGTTCCTAAGAAAGTTGAATATAGACTTGCCGTGGGACCTGGCAATACCATTGCTAGGTATAAACCGAGAAGAACTGAGAGCAGTGACACAAAGACACCTGCACACCGATGTTCATAGCAGCATTATTCATGATAGCCAAAAGCTGGAAACAACTCAGGTGTCCACCAACTGATGAATGGATAAACAAATTGTGGTGTATATACACGATGGAATATTATGCAGCAATAAGAAGAAATGAAGTCATGAAGCATATGACAACACAGATGAACCTGGAGGACATTTTGTTGAGTGAAGCAAGCCAGACAGACACAAAAGAACAAATACTGTTTGATTGCACTATTATGAACTAAATATATTGTGTAAACTCATGGCATTAATAATAAGAATATAGGGTCACCAGAAAATAGGAGAATAGAGAATGGAAAGCTGAGGGTTAATCTGTGCAGAATTGGTAAAGAGGTTGTTTGTAAATCTTTGGAAATGAATAGAAATGGTGAAAGCATGTCATGGTATTTGTAACTAGCAGTGCTATTGCATGGATATGACAGTGGTTGAAAGGGAAAGTCTGTCATTATATTACTAGAAGGAAAGCTAAAAAAAAGGTAATATGGGACTGTATAGTGTAGTCAAATCTCATGTGAAATATGAATATGGGTGATGTTGCATATATGACTGTTTTTACAAAATATAAATACAAATATACTAGAGAGAAGGAAAAAGAATAGCAACTATGTACGGCATGGGAAGCAGAGAGAGATTGAGAGGTGATGAGTTTTGTTTGTTGTTTATTATTATTATTGTTAGAATAATGAAAGTGCTCTAATGATTGAAGTGATGAATGCACAAATATGTGATTACACCGAATACTAGACTGTACACTTTAGATGGATTTATGCTTTATTAATATGTATCAAAATTGATTTGTTAAAAAAAGAAACACTGAAAAATTCTGAGATATCACTACAGAGGCAAAGATCTATTATTTTTTTACTGATTAGATGGAGAACAAAAGACTATTTGGAGGCTGAGTTGAGAAAACAGTGGTGTACTACTAGGCTCTGCTATTACAGGTAGAGAAGCTGGAGCACAGCCTGCACCCAGGAGAAGTTAGCCATATGAGACCCTACTGCTAATGGCTGATGAAAATGCTGAGATGTAGACTTTTCTTTCTTTTTTTTTTTTTTTAAAGATTTTATTTATTCATTTATCCCCCCCTTGCTGCTTGTGCTCGCCGGGTCAGCCAACCATGCCGTGCGGGCGGGCCCGCCCCCACCAGGAGGCCCCGGGAACCGAACCCGGGGCCCCCCATATGGCAAACGGGAGCCCCACTGATTGAGCCACAGCCGCCTCCCAGATGTAGACTTTTCTAATTGAGTAAAGTGCTCATCATTTCCACAAACTACTTCTTTGACTGTTAATTCTTCCAAGTGTGCCTGATTAAGTGCTAATAGCCGAAGTTTATTATTTCCTGAAGCATTTTTCTTAATTTAATTTTGATCCAAGCTCCATTTTGTAAATGAGAAATGCAAGGAAGAATGAGGGGCCAATTTATTTTAAGTAAATTTATCATTAAATATCAACATTTACAATTTCAAATATAATTTATAAATCTTTCAATTTGTAGAAAAATTAACATAATTCTAAAATTATTTTCACAATTATTTACAATTAATTCAACCTTCCTTTATAGAAATTTAATTATATTTTAAAACAACCTCCATGACCAATAATTCACAGTAACTTTATGTCACTTAAGTGGCATCCACATTTTGAAAACCAGCAGATTGACTAATTTAAAAACAGCACAATCAGAACTGCAAGTGCAAGCTACTTAATTCCAAACAAATTCTGTCATATCAAATAGAAATTATAATTTCTTACCAGCAATTGATAATGTATTTGGATTGAGTTTTGGCGTGATTCCTAATTAAGTTTTTTTTCTACTTAGGTGTTTTATTTTTTTTGACATACTCTGATTTCCCCAAGGATCCCAGATATGTCTAAAATTAATTCAAAGGGAAAAAAACTATGATTTAGACCAGCGCTTCTGTTTGAAAATGTTTTACTGAAGTATTCCAGTATTTTTTTCAGCAAATATTCAAATAAGGCAATTTAAAAAGTAAGGTATAAGAAATAGTTGAGGTCACAATAAAGTACATTTTCTTTTATTGACATAGAATATATATTCTATGTGTATATATGTGTGTGTATATATATATACACATACACACACACTCACTTAAATTTTAAATGCTGGCTCTTTAAGAAAATGTTTTTCCCAGTAAATGATACGTTTAACCGTTGGTCAAAAATGTATACAGCTGTTTCCCCAAAATATTTATACACATAGTGGTCCACTTAAGACCAGACCTGTTATAACCTGCTGAATACAATGTGCTCTTAATTTATAAATGGGCTATCTTCAGTATATATATATATATATATATATATATATATATATATATAGAGAGAGAGAGAGAGAGAGAGAGAGAGAGAGAGAGAGGCATGTATGTTATACATACAAGGTAAAAAATGTAGAAAGGAGCGATGAAAAGGGAAAAAAAGTAACATGGGAAAAAGTATCCTTCCCTATAAGATCCAGATAGTAATTCAGTGAAATTAGTAGGACTATGTAAAATGTCTGAAGTAATTTCAGTTTTGGCAAATACTTTTCAGGAAAATATCTATACTATGAGAGCACTAAATTTTGATTTCAAGAAATTTAGTACAGGTTACATTAAACATACAGTGAAGATGGTGTGGTCTCCCTAACACGTAGAAAAGAGGACTTTTGGATCTGTTAACAAACAGAAAGTCCCTCATTTTGAGATAGTTAATATTAACATTTGAAACAAGTGTGTATAGTTCAGAGACTCAAATCCTGGTCCATCAGCATTTGAATATGTTCGATGAAGGATTCCATGGCCAGGATCTGAATTCTTCCTAGATCTTAGAGGGAACGGGGCAGGATGTTATGGCAATGGAGGGGGTCAGCCCCAAAGGTAGCCAGCCCAACCTTAACTGTCGATGTTAAAAAACACACCAAATGTTTCTACAGCATTCTTTCTGCTGCATTTTCTTTATTTCAAGCCACAGGTCTACTTGGATGGTCATGCAGCAAGTGGCTTATAAATAAAATCAGAGTCTATGAATAATGCCATCACATTAAGAGACAGAATTGCTGGATTCTCTTGTTGCATAAAAAGCTCGCTTCCTGGGAATCCATGAATTTGTATTTAAGGGATACCTAAAATGGGGGATAAAAACCATATACGTCAATAACACATACATGCAATTCATAAGTTAAAGCCATGAAGACTATTCTTTCATTTCTTGAGCTAGAAACTCCATGTGCTTTCTAAATCTTGCCCCACATCAAAGTGCAACAAATGTAACTGGACAAAGTCTAGAGTTGTTGTTAATTGTTTACCAAGGCAAACATTTCCCACTGTTCTCAAATCTCAGCATATGTCACCAAAGAGAGGACCTAAAGATGGTGACCATATCCGTTTTGGAAGCCTAGGAGTTTGGATACTTAACATATCCTTTAGCTTAAAGAGACGCTACATGTCAATTTTTAATAGAGACTAGGCCTTTTCATGCTGTTAGGGTACCAAAGGGTAGACAAAGAAAATAAATATATTCAACAACATCGCCTGCTTCCCCCCCTCCCTTTTCCAGACCTTCATTATGCAGCTAAAAATATTCAGGATAACAAAAAATAATAGCATTTTCCCTAAAACAGCATAGACATTCTTTATAAATTTACATTACATTCTGGGGACGTTTAGACTCTCCCACCAAACATTCCTGAGAAACAGAAAGAGAATAGACTTCTGCTAATTCCATATAGATTTATGTACACAGAAGCCCTTTGTAAAATTTAAAGCATTAATACCAACATAAAGTTTTGCTATTATGAAAGCAGAAGATTTAAACAAATTTATCCTGAATATGCTTAAAAATGAAGAATGTGGAAAAAGGAAATATAATCTAGCTTTATTCTCATGGAAGTAACCATTATTAAAAGAGAATCTAATGTGCTGATGTAAATAATTTTCATTCCATATTTATATATAGCTTTATATTGATGATGCTAAGCTGAAATAAGGTTTGTCTGATTTCTACAAACAGATGTTCCCCCCACATCAATAAAATTTAAATTTTATATTTTAAACCCAACTCATCATATAATTGAGAGATAATTTAACTCTTTCCCTAATCATGAGGATTTTAAAACCTGTTTTGCTTCCTTGGAAATATGGAATGAGAAATAAGTCATTTCCATTTATTAAGCCATTAATTTGAAGAAAAATTGAGCTATCAGGAACAGCATTAAAAAATGACTAACACAGGCTATGCAAGGAATTTCAGATCATGCTGCACAATTTTAATTGTATTACGATTTTCAGAAGTTAATAGGCAAAAATAATAATTCAATTTTAATTTTAACCCTAATTTAAGCAGTGTAAAAATTTCAGTTCCTAAAATGTATCCTGTAACTAAAATAACAGTGACTATAAATCTTCCCCATTTTTGGAGTTGTACAGGAACTCTGCCAATATACTCTGGTTGAAATTCTTACCAGAATTGAAATAGTAAGACTTGTTCAGCAAATTTTCAGGTATTTGAAAAGCACTTTATGTACATTTAAAAATCAATTTAATTAATGGCAAAAATGAAAGTTTATATAATAAGTTATTCTGAAAGTCCTTTCATATAAGCATTCACATGAGCACGTTTGTCTTTGCTTACTGCTGCAGCTGACAGCAGAATGTAGCCCCTCAAAGAAATCATCTACTAAAAAAAAAAATTAAGCATAGTCACAGTCCTTAATTCTGACTGCCCCAAGATATTACTTGGTCTAAGTAATTAGACCCTTGATTGATTTTCCAGGTTCCTAAGCATAGGAATAATGAAAAGCACAGAAAACTTTTCTGCTGAGTTATACACAAATATATTAAAGATAACTAATAAAAAATGTCTGATTTAAAGAGTAACTAACCTGAGATGTACCTTGCTCCGATTAACATTACCATGCTACTCACTATAAAAAAGCCCAAGGGCAGACTACAGAAGATACTAGGGTCACCTGTGGTCATCCAAGTAGGAGGGAATTCCAGTCAAGCAAACCAAAAGAGAGACACATAATTACAATATTTGTGTTAAGAATCACATGATAGCAAAACAAAATAAGTTACAAATATAGTATATTCATAAAAGCTAGCAAAGAGTTATTATTTCAAATAAAAAATATAATCAATAGTGAAGGCTTATGACAGTTAAACAGTACATATAGCATGCCACAAGTAGCTAAGAACATAGTACATATAGACCAACATAAGCCTTCTACTGGCAAAGCTCAAGAGCAATTTTTGGGAGGCTGTTCATTTTTTGCTTTCTTGATTCTTCTCCACATGATGCTAAATGAGGAATTCAATTCCCCCAAAGTTCCAATTATAGATCCTTTGGCTATCAGAGAAGAGTTATATTAGTCTACTGAAAATGAACTGTGAATCTCAGTTTTGCCAAAATATTGGTCCAGTTTTATTTTTAAATAGAATTTAGTTTTAAGGAAATGCACCTGACAATATTACTGCAATGAAAGATTAAATTGTATTGCTATACATTGAAAAAAACTACAATATACTTTTATATATTCTAACCTAAATTCTTTTAGAGTCCCTTCCTTAAAATAATATTCCTCATTTACAACCTTTTCTTAAATTTAAAAATGATATATCTAGAATGTTTAACACTTCTTTTAAAAAGATAAGTTTATTAAAAAAATAATGTCCAAGGAGAGTGGAAGTAGTTCAAGTAGTTGAGCATCTGCTATTCCCATGTATGAGGTACTGGGTTCAATCCCTGGTACCTCCTAAAAACAAAACAAAACAAAACAAACAAATGAAAAAACCAACTCTCATTGGGGAGCAGATGTAGCTCAGTGGTTGAGCACCTGCTTTCTGTGTATGAGGTCCTGGGTTCATTTCCCAGTGCCTCAAAAAAAAAAAGTCCAAGATAAAAGAGAAGTTTATTAAAAAATAATGTCTAAGAGATGAGAAAATGCAACCATTAGACAAAGGGGCCTCACCGAAATACAGCTAGTTAAAGATTCTCTGTGGGGCACATTTTGTGATATAATAAATTGATGATAATCATTTCTTTGTGGGTTTTTTTTTTTTACCTCACTGTATTTTATTCCCCTTAAAAGGCAGATTTTCATTAAAGAGGGACATAAATCATTTCCCCCATTTTCCAATTTCTTATATTGTTTCCATATTTGTAGAGACCATATTTTAATTTGATTTTGGAAAAGGGGAGCATATTTTCCAGTTGTGTTAGAATGACCTACCGGTGAGTTCTAGTTTGAGGATTAACTGCATTCATGAGTCCAAATCAATTTAGGTGGCATCTATTTAACAAAGATATTTCTTTTTGCTGAAATACATATATAATATACTTGCTATTTGATAGCTTTGTAATGCATTTTGAACCAATTTGACCTGTGTTCAAAATGTTGTTTTGATGGGTTGAGTCCAAAGCCAAGAGCCATCATTTATGATAAGCTCTCTCAAAAAATGGCCATTGACTTCCAGGAAGATGGCAGACTAGTAAGACACAGGAATCTCTTCTCCAGAAAAATAGCTAGAGGACAGGCTGAAACAGCTCCAAAAAAGATCTTCTAGGTTTAGGACAGCAGGTGAAGGCTGCACACCACCCAGAGGAGAGAGGGACAAAAGAGGGAAATTGCGACGACAGAACCGTGAGTTGGAACCAGCAGCAGCTACTGCTGCCGGCACCCTCCCCCACTCTAAAGACTCTTTAGTATTCTCAGGCCCCTGGGCCTGCGACTAGGACAAAGGGGGCTCCAGGGATCTACCACCCCAGGAAAGGGGAGAGAGAGGGACACAACCTAAGGCTGACTCAGGTTCTGACCCACAAATTTGGGCTGCGGTGCCCGACGGACCCTTCCAGGCCAGGTGGGACCACACAGTGGTTTGCCCTGGGAGCCAGCAAAGGACTGGAGAAATCCGACCCTCACAATCTCCCTCTCCTCTAGCCTGGACTAATTGTTGAGGACTACACAGGAGAGGGGACAGAGAGCCTGTGGCTGACTCCTCTTTTGACTTGCAGGTTTGGTCTGCAGGAGAGCCCTTCCAGGCTGGGTGGGGCTGCACCATTAGTTTGCCTTGGAGCCTGCAAGGGGCTAAAGATACACAAACCTCCCAATCTCCTCCTCTACTAACAGGGACTGATTGTTGAGGACTCAGAGGACGGTGGAAATGTTTCATAGCTGGGAAAAGGGAGGAGGCTGCCAGAGAAGACTGGAGAACTGTCTCAGAAATTTTGAATTACAAGGCTCTTAGCCCCCAACAGGAAGCTCTAGCACATTGATCTGGTCTGTGCCACAACAAATACACTTGGACCAGACATTGAATTGAGAGCTGCCAAAGAGCACCATCTCCTGGCAGACCAAGGAAGTGCACATAAGAAAATTAAAAATAAGTCGGGGAGGCTTTTCCTGGCCTCTATAGCCTCCCTGCCCAAGGCCCTAGGAAGCGACTCTACAACCAATTACTGGGTCCAGTGCCCAGTTCTGAGCAACCAGCAGGACAATCCTAACAATCCAGGTCAAGCCAAAAATCAAAGAGCTGTGGTAACTCACAGCTTCCTGCCACTAAATCTCTATAAAGAGAAAGAGATTGAACATCTGAGTACCTCCTAACCAGATGCCTAAACACCAGCAAAAAATTACAAGCCATACTAAGAAAATAGAAGACATGGCCCAAGAAAAGGAATACATCAAAGTATGCAGAATTTGAGAGAACTAATCAGCGAGATGAGTACAAATTTCCAAAATCAAATTAATGGGATGAAAGACAATATAGTTCAAGAGATAAATGACATCAAGAAGACATTGAGCGAATTCCCGGAAGAATTTGAAATCCTGAACAGAAAAGTAACGTTGTTCATGGGAATGAAAGACACAATAGGTGAGGTCAAAAACACATTTGAGGATTAAACAGCAGTCTTGAAATGATAGAAGAAAGAATAAGTGATACCAAAGACAGAACAGCTGAAATTGAAGAGAGAAAAGAACAGAGAGAGAAAAGAATGGAAAAAAATTGAGCAGGGGCTCAGAGAGTTGAATGACAACACAAAATGCAACAACATATGTGCCATGGGAGTTCCAGAAGGGGAAAAGAAGGGGAAAGGGGCAGAAAGAGTATTTGAGGAAATAATAGCTGAAAACTTCCCAACTCTCACGAAAGAAATGAACTTACATATCTAAGAAGCACCCCATACCCCAAACCGAATAAATCCATATAGACTTACGCCAAAACACATACTACTCAGAATGTCAAATGTCAAAAGATAAAGAGAAAATTCTCAGAGCAGCAAGAGAGAGAAGCAGACGATCACGTACAAGGGACGTCCAGTAAGACTTAGTGTAGATTTCTCTTCAGAAACCATGGAGGCGAGAAGACAGTGGTATGACACAATTAGGAAAGTGAAAGAAAAAAACTGCAAGTTGAGAATTCTTTATCCAGCAAAACTGTTCTTCAAATATGAAGGTGAGTATAAAATATTCACAAACAAACAGAAACTAAGAGAGTTTGCAAAAAAGAATCTACCTTTGCAGGAAATATTAAAGGAAGCCTTAGAACATGAAAGAAAAAGACAGGAGAGAGAGCCTTGGAGGAGAGTATAGAAGAAAGAATAGCAGAAGGGATAACCACAAGAGTAAAAAAGAGAGACAAAAATAAGATGACATATGAAAACCAAAGAATAAAATGGAGGAAGTAAATAGTGCATTTACAGTAATATCATTGAATGAGAATGGATAAAACTCCCCAATCAAAAGATACAGGCTGACAGAATGGATAAAAAATCATGAGCCATCCATATGCTGCTTACAAGAAACTCACCTCAGACCCAAGGATACAAACTGACTGAAAGTAAAAGGTTGGAAAAAGATACTCCATGTGAATAGTAACAGAAAAGAGAAGGGGTAGCTATACTAATATCAGACAAAACAGACTTCAAATGCAAAAAAGTGATAAGAGATACAGAAGGCCATTATATATTAATAAAAGGGACGATCCTCCAGGAAGATATAACAGTCATAAATTTCTACGTACCTAACCAGGGTGCCCCAAAATATGAGACAAACTCTGGCAATACTGAAGGGAGAAACAGACATTTCTACAATAATTGTTGGAGACTTCAACACCCCACTCACATCATTAGATAGAACACCTAGACAGAAGATCAACAAGGAAACAGAGAACTTGAACAATATGATAAACAAGTTAGACCTAATAGACATATACAGAACACTGCATCCAAACTCAGCGGGATATACATTCTTCTCAAGTGCCCATGGATCTTTCTCCAGGATAGACCACATGTTAGGTCACAATACAGCTCTCAATAAATATAAAAAGATTGAAATTATACAAAGCATCTTCTTAGATCATAATGGAATGGAACTAGAAATCAATAATAGACAGGAAAAACGTAAATTTGCAAATGTGTGGAGACTGAACAACACACTCCTAAAAAATCGGTGGGTCAAAGAAGAAATTGCAAGTGACATCAATAAATATATTGAGACAAATGAAAATGAGAACACAACGTATCAAAACTTATGGGATACAGTGAAGGCAGTCTTGAGAGGGAAATTTATAGCCCTAAATGTCTATATTAAAAAACAAGTAAGAGCTAAACTCAAAGATTTAATTGAACAACTAGAGAAACTAGAAAAAGAACAGCAAACCAATCCCAGAGCAAGCAGAAGGAAAGAAATAATAAAGATTAGAGCAGAAATAAATGAAAATG
>JAKSZT010047507.1:0-11502 GCA_026826555.1 Tolypeutes matacus | reverse complement strand
GAAGTGCCCCCTCCTCACAGAAGACTCCCAGGGCCGGGAAATAGGTTCCAACTAACCCTGCTTCATTTTGTTTTGGTGTCACCAGCTGAGGATAGTGCTCTGAAGGGTAGTGCTCTCTGAATTCCTCCCGTTTCTCCCCCATTTAAAGGGACCCAGGTACCAGGGAAGTCAATGTTCTTTTTTCTTTCTTTCTTTCTTTTTTTAAAAAATTTTACTTCAAAAGAATTGTTCTGCAAATTCAGAAGCGCAATTCGGCCATGATACCTGTAGATGTGCTTAAAAGCCGAACAAGAACCCAACCCCACTCCCAACTTTTTTTTTTAATTAGAGATGTTGTAGGTTTACAGAAAAATAAAGCACAAATACAGAGTTCCCATCTACCAATCATTAACATCTGCATTAATGTGATACCTTTCTTAACAATTCATGAAAGAACATTTTTACAATTGTACTATTAACTATAGTTCAACATTTACAATAGGGTTCACTATGTGTTGTACAGTCCTACTTAAAAAATTTTACTCTGGTAACATATATCCAAAATTTTTCCTTTTTAATCACATTCAAATATATAATTCAGTGCCTTAATTACATTCATAATGTTGTGCTACTGTTACTACAATCCATTTCCAAAACCCATTTGCCCATTAGCCCAAATAGAAACTCTGTACAATTTAAACATTAACTCCCCAACCCCAACGTTTAAAAACTTAGGGCACCCTGTTTGAGCAGCCTCGAACCTATCAGAGAAAACGCGAGTGTCAGAGGGAGCCTAGCGATTTCAGACCAGGGAATGAAAGTGTCAAATCTCTCCAGCAGATTCTACTTTCTTTATTTCCTTTTCCCCTTCCTCTTTTCCTCCCTTCTCTTTCTTTCCACCTTCTCTTATTTTTCTTGCTTTAATTTCCTTTTCTATCTCTTCGGTTTTTCCTTTTTCTTTTCCCTACTCTTGACTTTTTTTTCTCCATTCCTTCCCATTTCTGTTTAGTTTTTTAAGACTGTCCGGGCAGATTAGCCTTAGGCTGTGCGGCCGGCTTTTGTGCTAGGGTAAATCCTGCAGAGGGGAGGACAGAGCGTGCCAGCATGTGAATGTGTCAAAGTGAGCCTGTGACTGAAAAGTGTGCGTGCACGTGTGCATCACTGTTAGTGTTTGTGTGAATGGAGTGCTTACCCGCATATGACTGTGAGGAATGCGTGTGTGAGTGTGACAGTGAGTGTATGCAACTGTGCGTGTATGAGCCTATGTACACGTATGTGGGCGTGAGTATGACCGTGTGGAGTGTGCATGTGTGTCCGCGCATGTGTTCGAGTCCCTACTCCTCCCAGGGCTGCAAAGTGCAGGGGGAGGGATGGGCTGCAGGGGGCCTGTGCTGTTGGATTCCCGCAGGCTAATTTCCGGGCGGTGCAGTCTAAAGAGCTTTATACAGTGTCTGGAGGGTGGGGACTGGCGCGGGTAGAAAATCAGATGCCTGGGGCTCCAGGCGGGCTTTCTGTCACCAGGAGCTGGTCGAGGTGCACAGCTAAAGGAACGCTCGCGAGCGGAGGCGACGACCGTGCTGCGAGCGACACGCGCCCACCTCCCGGGGAAGGAACAGCGAGGCCAGGACCGAAGCCCCAGCGCCCGGGGACCGTCGAGGGAATGGAGCGCGGGATGGCAGCGGTGGCGTTCACGCTGCTGCTGGTGCTTGCTGCCTGCTTGGCGCCCGCAGCCTGCTTGGGGCCAAGGGGATTCAGTGGTAAGCGCCCACCAGCCCTCGCCCTGGGCGAAGCGCTGGGCTCCCGAGCTGTGGCATGGTCGAGTCCACTGTCCGACTATTGGGCCAGCGGGAGGGCGGAGTGGAGCGTCGCGGGGCAGGTGCCAGGCGGCAGCACCGCAGCGGCTTCCTTTGGGGCGCTCAGGTTGTCCAGTGAGCTCCAAGTGGGAGCACCCCTTCTTCGCCGGCCGAGAACTGTGCAGCCGCAAACTTGAGAAAGCAGCCCCGCAGGTTTCGGAGACAGAGCAGCCCACGGGTAACACGCCATTGTTCCCACAGGGAATAGTCCCAACCCTTCTGTAAAGTATTTTGCATTTGGAACCCAAGAGAATGAGGTTCTTCCCCGCGGTCTTAGCCTCCTAACCCTTGCGGATTTATTCTCGCCGTGGCTGAGCGGTCTTCGGGTCCGCTAGGTGTATAGTTTTCCACCTGCAGTGTGCCTTCGCGCGCACAGAGCCATAGACTGGGACCCCCTCCCCCCGCATCCCAGTCCTTGAAGAAACTTGGTCCCGCAGTGACCCCCAAGGGACCACATCTTTGGATACAGATCGCTTACTAACCGAGATAAGGCCGGGAGGTGTGATTGGCCCAAAGCAGCAGATAGAGTATTTTTCTTGAAGGGTTTTCTTTTTTGTTTATTTGTTTTAGTTAAGCCAGTAAATAGAATTTATTTAGGAAATGGGGAAAAGAACAGAGTTTGCTGAGAAATGGGAGAGAAAGATGGAAATGCGCACCAACATTTGGTGTGGGCTCCTCTAGGCAGAGAGAGCCACGGTGGGGTTCTTTGTGTTGATGAAACTTGTCTGCGCGGCCAGTTTTGAGGGCTCGAATGCAGAAAGTTTTTGATCTGAAGCGCTTTAAACTTCTCAAGCTGTGGGAAAGTTTACATTTTTGGATCAACAGAAGAGGGAAAGGGAAGGAGGAAGAAGAGAGAATAAAAATAGAGAGGAAGAGGGAAGCGGCTGTGGCTCAATCAGTAGGGCTCCCGTTTACCATATGGGAGGCCCGGGGTTCGGTTCCCGGGGCCTCCTGGAAAAGGCAAGCCCGCCGGCGTGGCGTGGTTGGCTGACCCAGCGAGCACAAGCAGCAAGGGGGGGATAAATGAATAAATAAATAAAATCTTAAAAAAAAAAAAAAAAAAATAGAGAGGAAGAGAAAGGGAAAGAAGCCAAGTAGAGATGAAAATGGAGAAGGTGAGAGAGCGAGTCTGAAAGAAAGCGTTGGGGAGATTGAGAGAGACTGACCGGGTATGAATGGGGAGCGCGACGGGAGAGGAGGAGGCAGGGGAACCCGGGAGCTTTCTCCTTGGCTTTGCGCTGCTAGGCGGCAGCCCTGAGCTGCATTTGACTCACTACTAGACAGACAGAGTAGACAGACAGAGCAGACCCTGCTGCAGACCTCTTTTGTAGGATTAGCCAAAGCAATAAATTGATATCCCTGGATCACAGATTGGGGTGACACATGGGGACGTGGAAGCCCAACTTATTAGGGGGTGGAGGGGGGGAGGAAGAGGAGGGTTTGTGGACGGGCCATGACATGTATTCAAACGGTTAATCTGCTTTCTTTCCTCAATTCTTAGCCTAAGCTCTTTAGAGGGAATCAAGTAAGTAATTATACAGCAACTCCTAATGTTACCCATTTCAAACTTACCTGGAAGAAGTTTGGAAACGCGGGTAAACCCCATTGGTCTTGCAAACAATCTTGGCTAGGTTCATAATAGATTGTCCTAGTGAAACCAAAACAGATATACCCTCCCCTGGGTTGATGGCCTAGTCATTAAATAACTTGTAACAAGCACTAGAAAATTGGAAGAGGACTATGTACTATAGTGGGTTTTTTTTTTTTTTTTTTAAGATTATACCACATCTGTAGTGTACAAGTTATTTGCACTTTTCTCATTTTACCCACTGCTTATACAGAAAACAATTTGGGTGAGCTTGGACTAACCCAAGATGTTTGAGTTGTGATAATGGCTCCATCAATTTCTATCTGACCTTAGGAAAGTCACCTCACTTTGTGTGGCTTATCTGCAATGTGTATCCCATGACATTTTATGAGCACAAAGTATATAAAGGGCTTAGAATGATGTAAGGCCTAGACAATGAAAAGTTAATAGCTACTTTCATTATATTAACACTTGAACATCCTATGTTTACTATTCATACTTCGAATTTCAAATCTGCATAGGAATGTTTTTTTAGCTATTTTTTACTAACATTTCTTTGAAGAATCCATAGCTCCCAGGATGTGGTTAGAAAATGTTGGATTTTTAAAAATAGTATTGACATTTAATAAAAGTTAGGTTATGTCCTTAATAGCATCAGCTTTATTGGTTATTATGCCTTGGATTAATAATGTTTAAAAAAGAATTACGGGGCCAATAACCAAATTGCAACATTTTGTTTCCATCACATTTCTGGTGCCTCACTACTGCTTTTATTTCCCAGCAGTTGGCTTCCTTTTCTCTGCTTGAAATTCTTCCTTACCCCTATTAAATAGGGCATATGTCTTATTCCATTCAATCACGTGCCTGTCCTAATAGGAACTTAAAAAAAATTTTTTTTTTAACTACTTAGAGCTGGAGAAAATCTTAAATATACACTGGTACGCTTGCATTATTTTACAGATAAGATAACTAAACCTAGGGGAGGGGTGTGGGTGGAGAGAGCAGGGAAGGATCTTGTGCCTAAGGGCATGTGGTGCAAGACAGAGCTAAGATACAAGCATCCTCATTCCAATCTTTCTACTTGACCCTTTTCAGATGCATGTCCTGTCCTCTGAATGTCCTGGCCTGGTTAAGGAGAGTTCTAGATTACCGATGTATTCATTTTGATTAATCAGAGTATGATGAGTAGATGACCTTTGTCATCTACTAGGAAAACTGGGTGGGTCATCTCCAGGGCCTAAGGGGACTCATAAGTTACATACAGCCACTAGCCAGAGGTTTTTAGCTTGGTCCAGAATTTAGGCCTCTTTAATACCCCATCTCCCATCTCTCAGGACCCATTTTTCTAAATCTTGGGCCATCAAAGCACATTCCTGAAGATCTTTGGATTTTTTTAGTGCAGGTTACTGCATAACTTTTTGGTCTTTTTTTTTTTTTTTTTTTTTTTTTAAAGATTTTATTTATTTATTCATTTATCCCCGCCTTGCTGCTTGTGCTCACTGGGTCAGCTAACCACGCCGTGCGGGCGGGCTTGCCTTCACCAGGAGGTCCCAGGAACCGAACCCGGGGCCTCCCATATGGTAAACGGGAGCCCTACTGATTGAGCCACAGCTGCTTCCCCACTTTTTGGTCTTATTCACTGTAATTATTAGGTCATGGTTAATTGTCTATATTTTCTGAGCAGACTCTCTAAGAACACTTTAACGTTTTAATTGCAATTTTTAAAAATTAAATAATGATATCGAGAAGCTAATGTGTTATCCTAGGTGACTAAAAGCCTAATGTGGTATTAGCTTTGGGGTTTCTGTCCTAGTAGCTAGAACACAGGAGAGTATCTGTTTTGGTTGTCCCAGGAGATTCCCTGATGAACCTAGCCAAGATTTCCTTTTGCCCCACACCAACAGGAGCATTTAGTAAATCCTCTGGCTATGTTCAGGATGTGAGCTATATATAACCCTACCCACTGTCCATCTCAGAAGAAACCCTCCACAATAATGAGTGTGTTCTCAAGTGTTACTGAGCATTCTTGTGTGTGTGTCTTTTCAAGACCAATGGGGTTTATTGGCGTTTCCAAACTTCTGAGGAAGTTTGAAGTGGGTACTTCTAGGAATTACTATATACCTATTTGATTCCAGCTGAGGAGCTAAGCTAAGAATTGAGGAAAGTAGAAAGTAGGAGGTGCTTAAAAATGTTTGAATTGAAAGGTTCACCGCATGATATAGAGCAACTAAAAAGGTAATTGTGACGACTTATTGTATAATGGGTAAAATCAGTGATGGAGCCTTTTTGTATAGCCAAATGGTTTTATCATCCTATTAACTTTGTCATGGTTACCTTTTATGCTTAGGACACTTTTGACTTAGGACAGGACTGAAAAACAATGCAAGGGAATTTAAGTCTTTATGAGAAAATGACAGATTAGACAATTTGATGTTTTCATCTTGAAATCTCAATGCTTTTGGTCATTAGCCTTCAGGTCATGCCTGACCCCAAGGTTATTGGAAATTGAGAAACAAATGAAAGGAGAAGATGTAATTACCATTCTGTGCATTGAAAAGTTAAGCCACTTGTTACCATGGATACAATGGCTGTTTTATTGTCCATATCTTGAGATCCAAGTTTGTAAGCAATACTCAATCCTGTACCATCAGCCAATAAGTAACAACTTATCACCCAATCATCCAGTGGGTGTTGAGGAAATCTGAAAAAGGACAATAGGAAAGTAGCTACAATTTTGTTATGCTAGACATTTTTGGGTTTTATAGTGAGATTTACATGTTATTTTGGGCCCAGTTCTTTGGTTTGGTTTTATATCATTAACTAGGAGAGGATTTTTTTTTTTTCAATCTTTAAAGTTGAATCTAAGAATGGAAGTCTTTCATCTGAATTATGCTAGTCTTACACTTAATCTTACTAAGGAGCAGGAGAAATGCTAACATTACTCTCATTAATGCTTTATTTTTTATTTGGGGAAAGGTGGGAGAATATTTTTTGTTGTAACAAAGATGAAACACAAAATTCAAACTGGCTTTAACTATAGTATTTGCTGGCTTATGTAGTAAAAAGTTGTGAGGTGGGGTGGGGTTCAGGTGAGCTGCAGTCAGGGCTCCCATTCCCCGTTTTTCTTGACTCTGCCTACTTGGTTGCAGGTTTGTTTTCATTCTGGCTTCCATATGCTTGTAATGGCTGCCATGGCAAATGGGCTGGGCCATGTGTTGTTCTGAAGCTTTCAGTAATAACCCAAAACTTTATTTTATCACAGTTACTTATAGAATACTGTAATTTCTCAGAACCCTAAAGGGAAGTCAGTTAGCTCTCCCTGTGGCTTGACATATCATCAAGTCACCTGGGGAGCTTTAAAAAGTATATAGATTCTTGGACCAAAACCCAGACTTACAAAAGCAGAGGCATGTGAGTTTCCGGATAATTCTGAGGGTTGGACAATTTGAGAACAACTTGATCTAGTAACCCCTCTTGATCTAGGAACTGATCTCGTTAGTCAGAGATGAACTAACTTGCCACAGCAAATTCCTTCCAGGGCAGTTAAGTATATCTGGTTAAATCTGTTCTTTCTGTGGAGGGTGAGGGTTTTAGAAGAACAAGGAAAACTCTTCCTGGTCAGTGATGACCCAGCTATCAACACCTGCACTGCAGCCCATCTATTCTTTCCTCCTGTTACTGTGGATGAACTTTCTGTGCCATATAACCAGTTTATTTGCGTTCTAGATGCTATTCCCTCTCACCTCAACAATTGTCCCCTCCTACAAAATCTTCTTTTTCCTACATTTCCTTTACAGCAAAACTCCTTGACAGATTTGTCTATATCCAATGTAATTTTACTTCCTTAATTCTCACTCAAATCTATGCAGTTTTGGCTTTTGCCCCCAGCCTTCACAGAAATTTCTTTTTTCATGATAATGGGGGACCTCTTGTAAAACCAATGATTGATTCTCAACTGCTGTATAACTGATCAACAGCATTGGGCATAGTGTATCCTGCCTTCTTCCATCACAAGCATTTAATTTGGCTTCTGCAATAGTACGTTCTACTGGCTTCCTTCCTACCTGCTGGTATCTTTGGTATTTTGGTATCTCATACCTGTTCCTGTCCATCTCTCTTACCTCTTTTCTCTATGTGCATTCCTCCCTTGGTAACTGCATTCTGTCCCATGACTTTAAATACCACCTGTATGCTGACAATTTCCACATTGATGAATCCATCCAGGCCGCTATCCTAACCTCCAGACCCATATCCACATGGCTGTCCAAAACTAAACTCTTGATCTCTACTAATGCCCCAAACCTGCTTTGCAAATTTACTGAGACTTCCCTATCAGTAAATGGCTGCTCCATCCTTGCTCAGGCCCCAAAAGTTGGAGTCTGGTTTGACTCCTTTTTTCTTTCATAATCCACATCCAACCCATCAGTAAATCCTGTTTCTTCCATCTTCAAAACAGATGTAGAATCTGACCACTTCTCAGCATCTTCATCTTTACTTCACAGATCCAAGTCACTGTCATCTCTCACCTGGATTATTGCCATAGCTTCCTTACTGGTTACCCTCCTACCCTAATGATCCTCTTCTGTCTACTTTCAAAGAGCAGCTATAGCAACCCTAGAACATCAGCCAGATCATGTCACTTCTCTGCTCAAAAGCTCCTTGTATCACACATAAGATTGGTTGTCTGGAAACTGACACTGAGATGGGGTTTATTGGGATCAGCCCCTGTGAAGGGAAGGGGAGGAAGTGAATTGGGCAGAGAAAGAAGTTTAACTGTGTCACCTGGAGCAAGAGCTGCCCATGAGGGTGTGTTGGGTCAGGCCTAAATGGCCTTGCTCCATGCTGGATGCGGCCTGCCCTGCGAAGGGCATGGCAGTGGGCAAGGTGGCTCTCTGCAGCTGCAGCAGTCCCCGAAGGAGCTGAGTGTGTGGAGAAAGCCCTTCCTTGAAGGGGAGTCTGAGTCAAGGTTCTTACAATAGTCTACAAGACCCTAACCCTCTGGCCTTCACATCATCTCCCTGACCTCATCTCCTTCTCTGCCCCACTCACAGTGCTCCAGGCAGGGTGATCATCTTGGTTTTTAAGGCCTTTGCATTTGCTTCTCTTCTTCTGAGTGCTCAGATTGTGCATGACTTGCTTCTTGACCTCCTACAGATGTTTGTTCACAGGTCACCTTCACAGTATTCCTTTTCTACCTAAAATCCCACCCCCACACATAGGCATTTCTTTTTTGTTTTAATTAGAGAAATTGATGGCTTACAGGAAAATCATGCATAAAATACAGGGTTCCCATATACCACCCTATTAACACCTTGCAATCGTGTGCTACGTTTTTTACAATTGATGGAAGCACATTTTTATAATTGTATTATGAACTATAGTCCATAGTTTACCTTAGGGTTTACTGTTTGTATTGTAGAATCCCATTGGCCTTCTTTTTTTTTAAACAGGTCAGTTTTATTGGTACATATCAACGAAGCATACAATTCATCCAAAGTGCATAATCAATGGTATTTGGCACAATCTGCATTCATCACCTCAATCTTATTAGACCATTTTCTTTATTCTAATAATAATAATAAACAAAAATAAACAGTCCAGAAAATCCATCACCTCTCAATCTCTCTTTCATTCCGCTGCTGTACATAGCTGCTCTTTCTGGTTATTCTTGCACACTTATTTATTTATTTATTAAGCAGTTTTATTGATATACTCACAAAGCATACATCTATCTAAAGAGTATCATTGATGGCTTTTAGTATAATCACAATTTGTGTATTCATCTGCACATAAAATTTTAGAATTATTTCATTACTCCAAAAAGAAACTCTACAACCGTTAGCATGCCTTCCCTAGTCCTCCATAACCACTAATCAAATATCAGCTTTATAAATTGATTTATATTTACATTTTATATAAATGGAATCATAGAATATGTTACACAGTATATTTAGCCCATAGTAATGCAATCATGATATTTGTCCTTTTGTGTCTGGCTTGCTTCACTCAACATGATGTCCTCCAGGTTCATCAATGTTGTCATATGAAAATTTTATATTTTTAATAACAACGAGTTTTTATTTTCATTACTTATATTTAAAATACAGATTAGGTAACATTTTAGGATATACCTTTATTCATGTGTTTCACAATCTTTGCAGATAAACTTGTAATTTTATTTAAGCTCCTATTAATGTTGGGACATTATAAATTTGCCATGTGGGCAGAAACCTGAATACCATTATATTTGTCAGTTGGTGACCATATAATGTTGGTGCTGTGTCTACCAGCTATTGTGTTGTTTCAAGTCATTTTGTTTCAGGCCAGATTACAACATGAAGTGATAACATTTGTAGAGCCTGGAAGTGATTTGAAGATCGATAAATGCTGTTTTTTTGCCCTGGCATAACAAACTGGAGCCAAAGGACTCCTGGTGTACAGATGACTTACTGGTGAGGTATGTTCTGAGGTGCTTTCTGCTCATATCTGTTAGAATCAGTGTTGTAGAAGAGAAACAGAAAATTTAGTGTTATTCTTCCATGAAGGTCTTTGCATATATAACTCCTATTAGAGATTTTATAGATTCACAAGTTCAGCAGAATCAGCTTTACATTTGATTAGGTGTAGGGAAACTAAAATCATGATTATGTTATGCTAATACATTGATTATAAGACAATTTTTTGATTTCTGGAATCAATTTTTTTTTTTTTTTTGTATGTAGCACTTTCCAGAGTAGTACTTCTGTATAGCATTGGCAGTCGCACCCTTTATTTTTTATTTATTTATTTATTTTTTTAAAGATTTTATTTTTATTTATTCATTTATCCCCCCCTTGCTGCTTGTGCTCTCTGGGTCAGCTAACCACGTCGTGCGGGCGGGCTTGCCTTCACCAGGAGGCCCCGGGAACCGAACCCGGGGCCTCCCATATGGTAAACGGGAGCCCTACTGATTGAGCCACAGCCGCTTCCCATCACCCTTTATTGAATTAGCAGATAATGACCTGAAAATAAATTGGCTTCCCAAAATTTGAGTTGACTTCTTGGAGTCTTCCTGGCCTCTCATGCAGGTCAGCATTGTAGATGCTTGCTGAGTTGTTAATTAGTGACTCTGAACAACAGAATCCATTGTAAAAGGCCATAAAGCACCAGGATCTCTAGACTGTCATTTCATGGAAATCATCTTGGGTGCTTCTTTTTCTCCCTCCTCTTCCATTGCTTTACCTTTTTCTCTTCATCTTCACTTTTCTTTTGTTGTGTTATGACTATTTTGGTAGTCAAGAACTAAGTAGCATGGAGTAAGGGAGAAGGAATACAGCAAGGTATTTGTAAGAATATACATTTAGTAGTTATGAACAGCCTAGTTTATGACTGTAGAGAATCACCAAATCCACTCCTTGGGAGCTGATATCTTCTTCTGCTAATATTGCCATAATTTCCAGTTATCAGGCAATTAATTGTTCATTTTATGGTTGGCAATCTAATCTCCTTGCCCAGATGACCAAAATAACAGTGATGCTTACAGCTGTCAGTTTGATCTATAGTTCAGCATTTGGGCCTAATTATGAGAAAAACCTTGGCTTGATGATATCTATAAAAGCTGTGTTTGAGTTGAGAACCTTAATCAGGAGAGTTGCCTGCTTGGACACTCACGAGTGTTCTATTTCAGTGTTTGTTTCTGTTCAACCATTTTCCAATAATTTATATTGCTAATAGGAATGCTTAGGTGATTGGGAGTGATTTGTAGTTTCTGTACAGGGCATGCTAAATCATTAAATGTCAAAGGGCACTTTACCCTTTCCTTAAGTAGTTTGATTCATTGTGTAGTTATTTACCCCAGCAGGCAGACTATCCTAAATTTTCTTCTGTTTGGATAGTGTTCTATTCTGCATCTTTGTAGCTCTTTGGCCATTAAAGAGGTAAATGACTGGTTAGTCCTGGGTCTGGAAAGGAGGGCAGAGGAAGTTCTTTGGCTTAGTTTTCTCGATGTGGAGAGGAGTCCATCTACAGGAACCTCAGTCACCTGCTGATAGAGAAACACTGCATGAATTTTCTAGGGCAAGTACAGGAAAGATTTTTTTTTTT
>JAKSZT010047505.1:0-16428 GCA_026826555.1 Tolypeutes matacus | reverse complement strand
TAGAATAGAATAGAATAGAATAGAATAGAATAGAATAGAATAGAATAAACAAAACTTGTCAGGTTGTGGGAGAGTTTACATATTTGAATCAACAGAGAAGCGGGAAAGGGAAGGAGGAGGAAGAGAGAATAAAAATAGTAAGAGGGGAAGAGAAAGGAAGGGAAAGAAGCAAGTAGAGAGGACAAGGGAGAGAGGGTGAGAGAGCGAGTCTGAAAGAAAGCGTTGGGGAGAATGAGAGAGACCGAGGGGGGATGAATGGGGAGGGCGAAGGGCGAGGAGGAGGCGGGGGAACCCGCGAGCTCTCTCCTCGGCTTTGCGCTGCGCGGCAGCAGTCGTGAGCTACCTGTGACCCACTACTAGACAGACACAGCGGCCGCCGCGGGACAAATCTGTCTGTGGGGACAGCAGAGTCCCCCCTTTTCCTTCCTGTTTCTTCCTTCCCGTTGGACACCTACATTGCCCTACAATGAAAATGAGACCTCTATTGTTGTAGGATTAGCCAAAGCAATTAATTGATTTCTCTGGACCACAGATTGGGGTTGACTCATGTGTTCGTGGAAGCCCTACTTATTATGGGGTGGAGGAGGGGGGAGAGAGGAGGGCTTGTGGATGAGCCATGGCATGTATTCAAATGGTTAATCTGCTTTCTTTCCTCATTTCTTAGCATAAACTCCTTAGAGAGAATCAAGTAATTATACAGGAACTCCTAACAGTACCCATTTCAAACTTATCTGGAAGAAGTTTGGAAACGTGAGTAAATCCCATTGGACTTGCAAACAATCTTGGCTGGATTCATCATGGAATGTCCTGGGGCAACCAAAACAAATATACCCTCCCCTGGGTTGATGGCCTAGTCATTAAATAACTTGTACTTATTCTTGATAGTTTACATCTATTATCTTTCTATAATAACAATCACTAGAAATTGGAAGAGAATGATGTGCTATGGTGTTTTTTTCTTTTTTTTCCTTTTCCTTTTTTTTTTTTTTTTAAGATTGTACCACATCTGTAGTGTAAAAGTTATTTTGTGCTCTTCTTATTTTGCCCATTGCTTATTAAGAAAACATTTTGGGCGAGCTTGGGCTTGCTGGAGATGTTTGGGTTGTGATAATGGCTCCACCACGTTCTATCTGTGACCTTAGGGAAGTCACTTCACTGTGTGTGGCTTATTTGCAATGTGTACCCCATGACATTTTATGGGCACAAAGTATATAAAGGGCTTAGAATGGTGTAAGGCCTAGACAATGAAAAGTTAATATTAATAGCTTCTTTCATTATATTAACACTTAAAGGAACATACTCTTGCTTACTATTCATATTTCCAAATTCAAATCTACATAGGAATGTTTCTTTAACCATTTTTTACTAACCTTTTTTTGAAGAATCCATAGATCCCAGGATGTGCTTAGAAGATGTTGGATTTTTAAAAATGGTATTGACATTTAATAAAAGTTAGGTTATGTCCTTAATAGTATCTGCTTTTGTGATTATTATATCTTGGATTAATAATGTTTTATAAAGAATTATGGGGCCAATAAAAAAGTTGCAACATTTTGGTTCTATCACATTTCTGGTGCCTCAGTACTGCTTTTATTTCCCAGCAGTTGGCTTCCTTTTCTCTCCTTGGAATTCTTCCTTACCCATCTTAAATAGAGCATCCGTCTTATTCCATTCTATCACGTGCCTGTCCTCATAGGAACTTTTTTTTTTTTTTAATAATTATTTAGAGCTGGAGAAAACCTTACTTATAAACTGGTCCACTTGCATTATTTTACAAATAAGATAATTAAACCTGGGGGAGGGATGTGGGTGGAGGGAACAGGGAAGGTCTTGTGCCTAAGAGCATGTGGTGCATGACAGAGCTAAGACACAGCATCCTCATTCCCATCTTCCTACTTGACTGTTTTCAGATACATGTCCTGTCTTCTGAAGGTCCTAGCCTGGTTGATTAAGGAGAGTTCTAGATTACCGATGTATTGATTTTGATTTATCACAGTATGATGAGTAGATGACCTTAGTCATCCACTAGGAAAACTGGGTGGGTCATCTCCAGGGCCTAAGGGGAATCATAGGTTACATGCAGCCACTAGCCACAGGTTTTTAGCTTGGTCCAGAATTTAGGCCTCTTTAATTCTCCATCTCCCAGAGACCATATCTAAGGACCCATTTTTTTTTTTTTTTTTCTAATTCTTGGGCCATCAAAGCACATTCCTGAAGATCTTTGGACTTTTTAGTGCAGATTGCTGCATAACTAGGTTTTTGGTCTTATTCACTGTAATTATTAGGTCATGGTTAATTATCCGTTTTCTCTAAGCAGGCTCTCTAAGAACACTTAAAAGTTTTAATTAAAATTTTAAAAATTAAATAATGATATCAAGAAGTTAGGTGTGTTATCCTAGGTGACCAAAAGCATGATATGGTATTAGCTTTGGGGTTTCTGTCCTAGTAGCTAGAACATAGGAGAGTATCTATTTTGGTTGTCCCAGGAGCTTCCCTGATGAACCTAGCCAAGATTTCCTTTTGCCCCACACCAACAGGAGCATTTAGTAAATCCTCTGGCTATGTTCAGGATGTGAGCTATTTATAACCCCACACACTGTCCATCTCAGAAGAAACCCTCCACAATAATGAGTGTATTCTCAAGTGTTACTGAGCATTCCTTTGTGTGTGTCTTTTCAAGACCAATGGGGTTTATTGGCGTTTCCAAACTTAACTTCTGAGTAAGTTTGAAATGGGTACTGTTGTCCACTGACAAACTTACGCTAAGAATTGAGGAAAGTAAAAGTTGGAGGTGCTTTTAAATATTTGTTGAATTGAAGGGTTTACTGCATGATAAGAGCAATTAAACATGTATTAATTGTGAAGCCTTATTCTAGTTTGGGGAAAATGAGTTTGATGGAGCCTTTTTGTATAAACAAATGGTTATATCATATCCTACTAACTCTGTGATCTTGAGGAATTTTGCATATTTCACAAACTTGTATTATAAGTGTCTACAGTGGGCTAGTGAGTCAGTAATATCAATGCTACAGAAAGGTTAAGGAGGATGAGAATCGAAAGAGAAATTTCAAATTAAAAGAGACTGCAAATAAAACTGCTTTAAAAAGGTTGGGGGGGGGCAGAGCGAGGAGACAGCAACTTTGCATTTAAGGTTCTGAGAGCTTAACTTTCAGTGATTTCTAATGACCCTGTCCAAGATCTTGCCAGTGTTGCTATTCTTGAAAGTCGTCAGTTGGTAGTTGTTTTGGAAGCTCAGGGACACGTCTTTGGTGCTTCAGGTGTTTGGTGCTTCAGATGGGACCCCATGCAATTGTTTTCAAGTAGTTTCTTGACAATATTAGCTTTGTGAGATGAAGGCTGAAGAGCTTGAGATTTGCAGTTACAGAAGATCTGGGTTTGAGTTCTGGCTCTGCCATTTAATATTTGGGAACTCCAGGACACCACTTTCAGCTGCTCAGGTTCAGTTTCTTTTTTTTTTTTTAATCCAATAGTTAATTTTTTTACTTAATTTTTTTTAATTTTTAAAGAAGATTTAGTTTGCATAAATGTTACATAAAAAATACAGGGGATTCCCACATGCCCCACCCTTTTCCCCTCCCACACTTTTCCACATTAACAGCAACTTTCATTAGTATGGCACATTTTTTACAATTAATGAACACAAAGTTTTATTTTCAGTAAAATGGATACTTATCTACTATACAGGGTGGTTAGGAAGACTAAATAAGTCAACGTGTGTGAACATGGCTTAGGGACGGATGGACTATGTGGTCTCATAGCTTTCTATCATTAATATACTTCATGAATTCGACATTTTCCAAACACAGGGGGAGGAATTTCTTGTATCTTGGTATGTTCTTTACAATCATTCCTGTGAACAATGCATATATGCATGTCGAGATATCGTTTAGTGACTACAAGAACCTCACTTATTAGTCAGGGCTCTTTTGTTTTTGCAAATGTCAGTTTAAACTGCCTGAGGCCAAAAATGAACTTTATTCAAATAATCAAAAAGATACAGATATTGGGTTGAACTATATGAGATTGCTGTTTGTCTAGATAAATAGTCAAATATTGACAAGTTCATTTGGCTCAACAATGTAAAATGGAAGTTTACCCTATGCGATGCAAATCTTGTTTTTCTCTCTCCTCCTCCTGGCCTTGAAATGACACCATTCTCAAACATGTTCCCTCATGTGTTATAAGATGGCTATCAGCAGCTCCTGAAGCTATGTGCTATCTTGTCATGTCCTCTGGGAAAGAGCTAGTAAAAGCTCCTAGTAAAAGTCTTGATTTCATATCAGGGGCTCTGCTTGGATCATATGCTCAACGGAGAACTAGTTATTGTGCCCAGAATCAGGGTGTGCCCTTGGCTTAGGCTTGGGTCCTGAGGCCATGGACTAAAGGAGGAACCCAGAGGGAAAGTGGGCAAGGCTACTAGAGGAATGCTGAATGGAAGCTGGGCTGTAAAAACACAGGTGTCCAGTACACCTTATCAGACAAAAGCAACCGATATTATATGTATTTATATGTGAAGACAGACTTGAGGTCTATAAAAATGTCTCAGGAGCAGTCCTGGGATAACTGAAGGAAAAAAGCATTGGAGACATTAGGATAAAAGATGTGGTACCCTGTGTTCATGTGGTTGTGTTGCACCTTTACGTTTGGAAGGAGAATAACAGGAGAAAGACTTCGTGGAGGTTATTTTGTAGTCCGAAGGACTCTTCTCTTGTTTGGACCAAACATTCGTACTGGACAGGGAAAGTTCCAGAAAAATGAACTGAAGGAACAGCATACAAGAGTTCTTGAGGTCATTTAGCATTTCATTTTCTGTGAATCCTGGGGTTTTCCTCGTTTTCCAGCCTACTCCATTCCCTTGTTGACGTTCCTGACTTTGTCTGTCTTCCAGGGACTAGTCCTTGGTTATGAGGATGGGGTAGAGAGATAGATAACAAGGGTTTGGAGACACGCTGGAGACAGAATACATTTTGGTGCATATCCAGGAGTTCCTAGTGCTAACCACCCTGGGACCTCTGCTGTATATGGTAGAACATGTGATTTTCACACATCACTGGATTAATTCAGAAATCCTAAATATATGCAGTCTTTGACCAGTTATTTTGTTGACCAAGTCTTATTTCTAATATGTTCTGGGAAAATGGAAACATTGTCTTTTCTGAAGTAAAATGATTACCTTTTATGCTTAGGACACTTTTGACTTAGGACAAGACTGAAATACAATGCAAGGGAATGTAAATCTATGAGAAAATGACAGATTAGACAATGTGAAATTGTCATCTTGAAATCTCAATGCTTTTAGTCATTAGCCCTGAAGTCATGCCTGACTCCAAGGTTATTGGAAACTGAGAAATAGATGAAAGGAGGAAATGTAATTACCATTCTGTACATTGGAAAGTTAAGCTACTTGTTACCATAGATACAATGGCTTGTTTAATTGTCAGTATCTTGAGATGCAAATTTGTAAGCAATACTTATGTACCATCAGCCAATAAGTAACAACTTATCATCCAATCATCCAATGGGTGCTGAAGAAATCTGAAAAAGGACAATAGGAAAGTAGCTACAATTCTGTTATGCTAGATTTTTTTGGGTTTTGTAGTGAGATTTGCATCTTGTTTTGGGCCCAGTTCTTTGGTTTGGTTTTATATCATTAACTAGGAGAGGGTTTTTTTTTTTTTTTTTAATCTTTATAGTTGAATCTAAGAATGGAAGTCTTTTATCTGAATTATGCCAATCTTACACTTAATCTCACTAACGGGCAGGAGAAATGCTAATATTACTCTTCTTACTGTTTTATTTTTGATTTGGGGAAAGGTGTGGAGAATACTTTATGTTGTAAGAGACAAGGAACACAAAATTCAAACTGGCTTTAACATAGTATTTGCTGGCTTATGTAGTAAAAAATTGTGAGGTGGGGTGGGGATCAGGTGAGGTGCAGTCAGCTTCCAGTTCCCTGTTTTTCTTGACTCTGCCTACTTGGTTGCAGGTTTGTTTTCATTCTGGCTTCCATATGCCTGTAATGGCTGCCATGGCAAATGGGCTGGGCCACGTGTTTTCTGGAAGCTTTCAGTTATGACCCGAAACATTATTTCATTACAGTTACTTATAGAATATTATAATTTCTCAGGACCCTGGATAGAAGTTTGCCAGCTACCCCCTGGCTTGACATATCATCAAAGTCACCTAGGGAGCTTTAAAAAGAATATAGATTCTTAGACCAAAACCCAGACTTACGAAAGCAGAGGCATGTGAGTTTCCACATAATTCTGAGGGTTGGACAATTTGAGAACAACTGATCTAGTAGCACCTCATGATCTAGTATCAACTGATCTGCTTAGTCAGAGATGAACTAACTTGCCACTGCAAATTCCTTCCAGTAACAGTTAAGTATATCTGGTTAAACCTGTTCTTTCTCTGGAGGGTTGAGCGTGTTAGAAGAACAAGGAAAACTCTTCCTGGTCAGTGATGACCCAGCTATCAACATCTGCACTGCAGCCCATCTATTCTTTCCTCCTGTTACTGTGGATGAACTTTCTGTTCCATATAACCAGTTTGTTCTAGATGCTATTCCCTCTCACCTCAGCAATTGTCTCCTCCTACAAAATCCTCCTTTCCTACATTCCCTTGCAGCTTTTACTCTCTTTTGTTTCCCTTTACAACAAAATTGCTCAACAGATTTGTCTATATCCACTGTAATTTTACTCCTCTGATTCTCACTCATAGAAATTTCTTTTGTCTGGAATTCAGGTGACTTCCATGCTGTTAAAACCAATGATTGATTCTCAGCTCTTGTATAACTGATCAACAGCATTGGGCATAGTGTATCCTGCCTTCTTCCATCACAAGCATTTAATTTGGCTTCCGCAATAATACATTCTCCTGGTTTCCTTTCTACCTGCTGGTATATTTGGTATTTTGGTATCTCATACCTGTTCCTGTCCATCTCTCTGACCTCTTTTCTCTAAGTGCATTCCTCCCTTGGTAACCGCATCCTGTCCCATGGCTTTAGATACCACCTGTATGCTGACAACTTCTACATTGATGAATCCATCCAGGCTGCTGCCCTAACCTCCAGACCCATATCCACATGGCTGTCCAAAACTAAACTCTTGATCTCTACTAATGCCCCAAACCTGCTTTGCAAATTTACTGAGACTTCCCCATCTCAGTAAATGGCTGCTCATCCTTTCTCAGGCCCCAAAACTTGGAGTCGGGTTTGACTCCTTTTTTTCTTTCATAATCCACATCCAACCCATCAGTAAATCCTGTTTCTTCCATCTTCAAAACAGGTATAGAATCTGACCACTTCTCAGCATCTTCATCTCAACTTCACAGATCCAAGTCACTGTCATCTCTCACCTGGATTATTGCCATAGCTTCCTTACTGGTCACCCTCCTTCCCCAATGATCCTCTTCTGTCTACTTTCAAAGAGCAGCTGTAGCAACTCCAGAACATCAGCCAGATCATGTCACTTCTTTGCTCAAAAGCTCCGTTTATCATACATAAGATGGGTTGTCTGGAAACGGACACTGTGATGGGGTTTATTGGGATCAACCCCTGTGAAGGGAAGGGGAGGAAGTGAATTGGGCAGAGGAAGAAGTTCAACTGTGTTACCTGGAATAAGAGCTGCCCATGAGGGTGTGTTGGGTCAGGCCTAATGGCCTTGCTCCATCCTGGATGCGGCCTGCCCTGCAAAGGGATGACAGTGGGCAAGGTGGCTCTCTGCAGCTGCGGCAGACCCCGAAGGAGCTGAGCGTGGGTAGAAAGCCCTTCCTTGAAGGGGAGTCTGAGTCAAGGTCTTTACAATTGTCTAAAAGACCCTAACCCTCTGGCCTCATCTCCTTCTCTGCCCCACTCACAGTGCTCCAGGCAGGGCAATTGACTTGCTTTTTAAGGCCTTTGCATTTGCTTCTCTCCTTCTGAGTGCTCTTACTCAGGTTTTGCATGACTTGCTTCTTCACCTCCTCCGGGTCTTTGTTCACAAGTCACCTTCACAGTATTCCTTCTCTGCCTGAAATCCCACCCCCACACATAGGCATTTCTTTTTTTTTTAATTAGAGAAATTGAGGGTTTACTGGAAAATCATGCATAAAATACACGGTTCCCATATACCACCCTATTAACACCTTGCAATAGTGTGGTACGTTTTTTACAATTGATGGAAGCACATTTTAATAATTGTATTATGAACTATAGTCCAAGATTTACCTAAATGTTCAGAATGTCATGGGCTTTAAAAAAAAAAAAATTATTCTAGTAAAAAACAAAAACCTTAAATCTCCCCCTTTAACCACATCCAAAATATAATTCAGAGGTGTTAATCATGGTCACAATGTTGTACTACCATCACATGGGTGCTTCTTATCCCTCTTTCCTGCTTTACTTTCCCCATCACACTTATCTGATCTGACACAAAGCATTTACTTACATATTGTCTCCCCTTCTGTAAGATGTAAATTCCACGAGGGCAGAGATTTTCATCTCTTTTATTCATTCCTTTATCCCCATTTCCAAACAGGGCTAGCTAAATAAACACAAGTTGAATGAGACCGTGGATAGATACCACCAAGGCTAAGAAGGTGTGCCCACAGTGCACCATCATGCCCCCTGGTGTTGCCAGACCTTATTTCCTTCAGGCACCTGGAGGTCATGCCAAGGTCCTGATGGAGAAAAACTGCTGTCTCTCATCAAAGCAAGTGGCTTAGCGACACTTTCTCTCTGTTTGACTCTCTGCTTTTCTCCGTCTGTCTACCCCCATTACTGTCTGCCCCCAATGAGTTTGAGAGAGCTGATTCTGCCTCAGCCCTTTTAACTTCCATTGCAGACACTTGGTTACCCTGGGAGAACCCCCTGCACATATATAATGGGTTATTTGGCTATTTTTTTAGGGAAGATTTGCTATAGTAGCTGTTATAAAAAGATAGGCCAAAGTTTTTAGACATTATATTTGTGGACTGTCATTCTGTGATTTAACAGCATGCAAAAGAAAGCTGTCTGGGACCATGGCACAGTGAAAACAGTCCTGATCAAACAAAAGGCTCTCTTTTGAGAAGGGGAGTGGTTTCTCAGCTGAGGGAGGCAGCATGTACTGTGGTGGAAAGAACATCACATGTCAAGTCAGGACAGCCATGCGTCATGTTCCTGATGAATGAAGAAGGAAAAATGAGCCCAATCAATGAAGGCCCAGGCTGCTGAAAAAATGCCCTTGGCTGCTTGTCCCTTGGGCACACTTTCTCATCTCAGATCACTTTCTTTTGGGGACTCTATGGAACCATGACCAAGAGGTTAGAGGCAGGAGAATGAACTCAGTTAAATGCATGTATGGATAGAGAAGTTGGGAATGAACTATAATAAAAGCTAAAATACTTTGAGTGCTTTCTTTGTGTCTGACACTGTCCTAAGTTCTTTACAGGTATGAATTTACCTACTTAAAAAATTACCTACTTTTTATTAGTTTGACAGGTGAGGTAATTTGCCAAGGCCATCCAGTTAGTAAGTGGTGGATCCTGGATTGGAACCAAAGCCCATAGGAGCAAGTGGAAGAAGGGTACACTAGACATCCCAAAAAGCCTCACTTAAGTTGCAGCACTATCAGTCATTTATTAGGTGTTCATCAGTGCCAGGTAAGACTGAGAAGAGGCTTTTGGATTCGAATGTGCATGGAAGTTAGTTTTTCTAGACCACAATGATGAATATTGATAGAAAAGTCTTTTCAGAAATAGAAGGCCTTGTTCAGAAATAGAAGGCAATTAAAGTTGCAGGGGACTTGAGGCCAGGATAGAAATAAACCCAGTCATCCTTTGCTCATGTAGAGCACCTATTAAGGGATGTGGGAATTAAGCATTAGTGGTGAACACTGATTGCTTACTATGTTCTCAGCTCTTTACATGCATTACATGCTCATAAAGGCTCAGTGAGGTAGCTACTGTTGTCCCCATTTTTCAGATGAGGAAAAATAGTTTCAGAGAGGTAAAGGAACTTGCTGAACATTGTACACCTAGTAAGAGCAGAACCAGGATTTAGCCTGGCAGGCAGGCTTCAGAGACCACACTCTTACCCATGGAGAGCAAACAGGCTCAGGCCCTGGCCTCCTAGAGCCCACAGTCTAGCAGGGGTATTCAGACAAGAGAAACCAGATGAGATTACAGTACATTTTGCAATAAAGGGGAGCTCAGGATGTTTAGAAACCTTTAGGAGGGACCTTCCCTAGACTGTAGAATTGGCCAAATCTTCCTGGAGGAAAAGATGCCTAAGTTAAGACCTGAATCATCACATACCATTACTTATTTATTCTCAGGAATTATAGTTTTGGGGCTGTATGTCAAGGGGAGACCAATTGAATAACTTAGAAAAAAATGTGAGGTTATCAGCTAGCCCAAAGCTTTGGAGAACTGGACTGAGTGATACAAGGGATGTGATGGAAAAATGAGCACCCTATAGAATACACCTTTAGGAATGAATATTAGGTCCATTCATTGATTAATCTTTGTAACACTGAGCCTTGTGTGCGTGTATGTACATGCACATATGTCCTACATTGGGTAGGATCTTGTGTTACACTGGAAGGAGTTCTTTTGAGTTAGAAGTAGTAGAGAAAGGCGTTTCAGCTTACAAAAGAACCAAAAGTACAGTGTTTCAATAAATCCCGTTCATTTGTTCATTAGTTCTCCTGAGGCCTTTGGAGTCATTGCTTTTACAAGATGTCCTTAGAATCGTTTTCATCAGCCCAGATCCATCTCAAATGAATTTCACTGCTCCAGAGATGTCACAAAATTCTCCTGCAAAGGCCTTTGAGCATTTTAGCCCACCTCGGCTTTTATGAAAGAATGCTGTCTCACTGCTGGCGAGCTTTCTGGCATCAGCAAAGATGGCCTCACACAGTACCATAGCCTGTGTGGTACGATATTAGGAGCCCTGATAAGATACTCTATCCCCCCTAAAATCTGCCTCCTCAAGCTGGTGAGGAAGGTATTAGGGCATTATGGGATGCCCCCAAACCCACAACTAGAAATTTTTCCTTTGTTGAAGGCTTCCTATTTTCCACTGCAAATACCCGGTCTTTAAAAGTTACTTTTGGGGGTCAGGGTGAAACTCGGGCTCCCTTGTGAGGATTCAGGAAAGAGAAGTGAAAGAGTTTTAGATGGGGCTGGAGGAAATGAAGTAGAGGTAGGGCCATATAGCTAGATAAAGCCCTAATCAACTCACTCCTGGACTATCAGAAGAGCCTTGCAGTTTAAGTCGCTTTCCGCTCTGCCATTTTATGCACCAAATTTAATGACGTGTTGAGTATTCTTAGTAAACAGAATGAACATAACACTTCTCAGGTAACAACTGGCTTGATTCAATTTATACAGGAGATGGAATCATTGTGTTGGCTTGTTTGAATTGAGCCAAATTGTTGTGGTCAAGGGGCTTGTTCTCCCTACAGCAGTTTCCTGACAACTGTTCTGCCTCCTGTACACAGTTAATTGTTCTATCAGAGTTTCCATACGTGTTGAGTTGCCTTTGGAGCATTTGCTCTGGGTGGTAGAGTAAGGAGTATAGAGGGTGGTAAGTTCTCTTTCCTTACCAGGGAAGATGTGAGGGTGGGATCGTGTTCCTGGGATGTTTTATTCCTCTTTTTGCATGGGTGAATTCTAGGTTTCTGCAAATCTATTTTCATTCAACGAGAAAGAAGGTAAAATTTTCCTTGAAATGTATTTTAAAGGCATTATCACAACATATTAAAGAGTGTTTGCATTTGTAGCATTTTTCTATTAAGGGAAGGGTTAGATGATAATGAGTATCTAATGAATATGTTAATGCTTTTAGGATATATTTGAAATTTCATTCTTTTGAATTTCACACTGGAGAATCTCTGAGCTTTCTATTTGGAAAGCTTTTCAGCTTAGTTTCAGTTAGTTGAAATCTTGAATTTCTTTACTTTATGCCTTATATTGAGGCATGAGCTGAGATCAATACGGAAACCTTTGTAAGTAAAGAACCATATCTAAGCTGAATGTGCAGTATAATTTATTATATATTTAAAACCTTACATCATTCATCTAAAACGTCTTTAAAAATAAAAAAATTAATTGACAAAAACCTTATATCATATACTTTTTTGTTAAATTATACATGTCACATCAAATCTCTAGAGGATCACCTGAGATAGAGTAATTTAAAAGACAGTTTCAAAAATGATCTTTGTATGGAAATAGAAAACTGCATAAAAGTAGAACATAGGAAATCCAAGGCAGTCTTGGTTTTGGCTCTAACTTGGCCTGTGCTTTGTCTTGCCATTGATCCGAGATTGGGCCAAGGGATGCTTTGTTCATGGGTGGGAGGTGGGGCAACCACCAGTCATCCTTCCTCAGTGCTGAGCCTCCTGAGCAATTGATTCAGGTTTTAGAGTTTTCCCAACCAGATATTAGGGGAATAAATTGGTTCTATTTGAAGGTATTGATATCTGATCTTATTTCCTATACTTGTAGAATGTTTGAGTTTGGTGAGGGGTGGGAGTGTCCGGGGGGAAGCAGCCCTTCATGGAGGGACCATTGTGCTTCAGGCGCTATGCTGGTGGCTTACCAGACCCCTTCAATCTTCATCATAGCCTGATTATTCAGGTCTGAATTTTGCAGATAAGAAAACTGTATCTGCAGAGTTTAAACCTGAATCCATCAAGCCAAGTCAGTTAAACAACAAATAATTTAATGAGAGAAGGTTCAGTAGTGACTAAGACAAAAAAAGTTTTTGCCCTCATGGAGGTTAGAATGATGTGGGAGACAGAATTCATGCCATTGCAAGAGTTGGAAGCCATGTCTCTTGGCTCCATTCTAGAATATTTTCCATCAGTGACTTTCTTAGCCCTTATAGAAAAATCTAGAGAAAAATTTCATACCCATTTTAATATAAATTTACTTAATTATTGCAGTACCTAAGGACCCATATGCTGAACCTTCTAGTGTATACTGAAACCATAACTTTTTGCCCCAGCATTGAAATTCTAAGATTTTATTTAAATGCATGATTAAAATTTTATATGTATATAATTTAACAAATCAATTTTATTGATCTATATTAATGAAACCTACAGTTCATCCAAAGTGTACATTCAATGGTATTTGGTTTAATCACATAGATGTTCATTCATCACTTCAATCATTATTAGAGCATTGTCATTATTTTGATAATAATAATAATAAACAAAAAACACACAAACAAGAAAATTCTTCATCTCCCAATCTTTCTATGTATCCCCTGCTGTACAGAGCTGCTATTTTTGGCTATTCTTGCATATTTATTTATTTATTTATTAAGGAGTTTTATTGAGATATATTCATATACCATACGATCTACCTAAAGTGTATAATCAATGCCTTTTAGTATAATTACAATGTTGTGCATTCATTGTCACAAAAATTTTAGAATTATTTTAATACTCCAAAAAGGAAAACTCCACACCTCTTAGCATGCCTTCCTAACCCTACATAACCACTAATCAAATCTCAGCTTTATAAATTGATTTATATTTACATTTTTTGTAAATGGAATCATAGACTATGTTACAAAATATATTTAGTTCATAGTAATGAAATCATAAAGTATTTGTCCTTTTGTGTCTGGCTTGCTTCACTCAACATAATGTCCTCCAGGTTCATCCATGTTGTCATATGAAAATTTTATATTTTTAATGACAATAGGTTTTTACTGTCATTACTTATATTTAAAAAACAGATTAGGGGGAAGTGGATGTGACTCAATCGATAGGGCTCCCATTTACCATATGGGAGGCCCCGGGTTCGATTTCCGGGTCCTCTTGGTGAAGGCAAGCCAGCTTGCGGGGCGTGGTGAGCTGACGCAGCAGGACGACCCAACAAAGGGAGACAAGCAGACACAGAAGAACGTACAGCAAATGGACACAGCGAGCACAAGCAGCAAGGAGGGATAAATAAATAAATAAATAAAAATCTTAAAAAAAAAAACAAAACAAAACATTAGGTAACACCTTAGGAAATACCTTTTTTTCCTGCTTTTCACAACCTTTGCAGATAAACTTGTAATTTTATTTAAGCTCTTTTTAATGTTGGGACATTATAAATTTGCCATATGGGCAGAAACCTGAACACCATTATATTTGTCAGTTGGTGCCAATATAGTGTTGGTGCTGTGTCTACCATCTATTGCGTTGTTTCAAGTCATTTTATTTCAAGTCAGATTATAACATGAAGTGATGACATTTGCAGGGCCGGGAAGTGATTTGAAGAACTATAAATGCTGTTTTTTGCTCAGGCATAACAAAACCAAGGCCAAAGGACTTCTGGTGCACAAGTAATTTGCTGGTGAAGTATGTTCTGAGGTGCTTTCTGCTCATATCTGTTAAAATCAGTGTTTTAGAGGAGAAACAGAAAATTTAATGTCGTTCTACCATGAAAGGCTTTGCAAATGTAGTAGCTCCCATTAGAGATTTTATAGATTCACAAGTTCAACAGAATCAGCTTTACGTTTGACTAGGCTTAGGGTAACTAAAATCATGATTATATGTTATGCTAATACATTGAATATAAGAATTAAAAAAATTTTTTTTAAACATAGTATTTTCCAGCATAGTAGTTCTGTATGTCGTTGGCAGTCTCATCCTTTATTGAATTAGCAGATAATGACCTGAAAATGAATTGGCTTCCAAAAAGTTGGAGTCTTCCTGGCCTCTCCTGCAGGTCAGCATTGTAGATGCTTGTTGAGTTGTTATTAGTGACTTGGAACAGCAGGATCCATTGTAAAAGGCCATAAAACATCAGGATCTCTAGACTATCATTTTATGGAAATCATCTTGGGTGCTCCTTTTTCCTCTCTCCTCTTCCATTACTTTACGTTTTTCTCTTCATGTCTGCCTCTTTACTTTTTCTTTTGTTGTATTGTGACTATTTTGGTAGTCAAGAACTAAGTAGCATGGAGTAAGGGAGAAGGAATACAGCAAGGTATTTATAAGAAGATACATTTAGTAGTTATGAATAGCCTAGCTTATGACTATAGAGAATCACTGAATCTACTCCTTGGGACCTGATTTTTTCTTCTGCTAATATTGCCATAATTTCCAGTTATCAGACAATTGTTCATTTTATGGTTGGTAATCTAATCTGCTTGCCCAGATGACCAATATAACAGTGTGCTTACAGCTGTCAGTTTGATCTATAGTTTAGCATTTGGGCCTAATTAATGAGAAAAACCTTGGCTTGATGATATCTATAAAAGCTATGTTTGAGTTGAGAGCCTTAAGCAGGAGAGCTGCCTGCTTTGACACTCATGAGTGTTCTATTTCAGTGTTTATTCCTGTTCAACCATTTTCCAGGAATTTATATTGCTAATCAGGAATTCTTTGGTGATTGGGAGTGACTTGTAGTTTCTGTACACGGCATGCTAAATCATTAAGTGCCAAAGGGCATGTACCCTTTCCTTAAGTAGTTTGATTCATTGTATTTTTATTACCCCAGCTGGCAGACTATCTTAAATTTTCTTCTGTTTGGACAGTGTTTTTTTCTGCATCTTTATAGCTCTTTGGCCATTAAAGAGGTAAATGACTGGTTAGTCCTGGGTCTGGAAGGGAGGGCAGAGGAAGTTCTTCGGCTTAGTCATCTCGATGTGGAGGGGAGTCCATCTACAGGAACCTCAGTCACCTGCTGATAGAGAAACACTGCATGAATTTTCCAGGGCAAGTACAGGAAAGATTAATACCAATGCAATGTCAGTGTTTTGGTACTGGCTGGCAGGAAATGTTCCTGGTATAAACTTTGAAGGTATTCATATTTAAAAAATTTTTTAAAGATTTAAAAAATATATTTCTCACTCCTCTCCCCACCATTGTTTGCTTGTTTTGTGCTCTCTGTGTCTGTTTGTCTTCTTTCTAAGAGGTACATAGGAACCAAACTTGGGACCTTCCATGTGGGAGGGAGGTGCCTAATTGCTTGAGCCACATCTACTCCTGGCTTGTTATTTCTCTCATTGTCTTTTCTCGTTTTGTCGCCTCATGTATCATCTTGTTGTGTCATCTTGCCTCGCCAGCCAGTCTCCTCAGCTCCCTGTCTTGATCATCTTTTTTAGGAGGCACTGGGAACCAAACTGGGACCGCCCATGTGGTAGGTGGGTGTCCACCTGCTTGAACCATATCTGCTTCCCTAAATGTTTTTCAATATATTTAATTTTTTGATGAGTATATGTGGCAGCGGTGGGGAGAGGGCATACAAAAATTATTTTTTGTTCTGATAATACAGATGGCAAAAGGTAGTACCAAACAAGGTGTGTTTATGATTGCTTTCCATGGTGACTATCCTTTAGGTAATGAAGAACTGCTTGAGGATTTAATATTTTGGGCTTTTTTTTTTCTTTTTTCTTTTTTTTCCAGAGTATCCCACCTTGGCATGGGTAAGCCT
>JAKSZT010047504.1:0-20874 GCA_026826555.1 Tolypeutes matacus | reverse complement strand
TTTTTTTTTTTTTTTTCCCAATTTCACTTCAAAAGAATTGCTCTGTAAATGCAGAAACGCAATTTAGCCATGATACCTGTAGATGTGCTTAAAAGCCAAACAAGGACCCATTATTTTTTAAATTAGAGAGGTTGTAGATTTACAGAAAAATAATGGATAAAATAGAGTTCCCATATACCACTCAATTTTTAACACCTGTATTAATGTGGTACATTTGTTAACAATTCATGAAGGAACGTTTTTATAATTGCACTATTAAGTATAGTTCATCGTTTACAATAGGGCTCACTCTGTGTTGTACAGTCCTACATTAAAAAAAAAAACTATTCTAGTAACATATATTCCCAAAATTTCCTTAATCACATTCATATGTATAATTCAGTGCTTTAATTACATTCATAATGTGTGTTACTATCACTACAGTCCATTTCCAAAACTTTACCCATCAACTCAAATAGAAACTCTGTACAATTTAAGCATTAACTCCCCAACCCCAACTTTTGAAAATTCAGGGCACCCTGTATGAGCAGCCTGGAACCTATCAGAGAAAACCCGTATATCAGAGGGATCCTAGAGTTTTCAGGCCAGGGAATGAAGGTGTCAAATCTCTCCAGCAGACTTATAAATTTCTTCTCTTCCCTTGCCCCTTCCTCTTTCCCTTCCCTTCTCTTTCTTTTCACCTTCTCTTATTTTTCTTGCTTTCCTTTCCTTTTCTAGCTCTTCTCTTTTTTCTTTTTCTTTCTCTTCTTTTCCCTACTCTTGACTTTTTTTTTTTTTTTTTTTTTCTCTTCATTCCTTTCCATTCCTGTTTAGTTTTTAAGACTGTGTCCGGAGCAGATTAGCCTTAGGCTTGTGCGGCCGGCTTTTGTGCTAGGGCAAATCCTGTAGAGAGGGGAGGACAGAGCGTGCCAGCTTGTGAATGTGTCAATGTGAGCCTGTGACTGAATAGTTTGAGTGCACGTGTGTGTCACTGTTAGTGTTTGTGTGAATGGAGTGCTTGTCCGCGTATGACTGTGAAGACTGCATGTGTGAGTGTGACAGTGAGTGTATGCAACTGTGCGTGTGAGCCTATGTACACATGTATGTGGGTGTGAGTGTGTGACCGTGTGGAGTGTGCATGTGTGAGCGCGAATGTTTTCGAGTCCCTACTCCTCCCAAGGCTGCAAAGTGCGGGGGGGGGATGGGCGGCAGGGGGCCTGCCCTGTCGGATTCCTGCAGGCTAGTTCCGGGGCGGTCAGGTCTAAAGGCCTTTATACACTGTCGGGAGGGTGGGGACTGGCGCGGGTAGAAAATCAGATGCCTGGGGCTCCAGGCGGGCTTTCTGTCACCCGGAGCAGGTCGAGGTGCACAGCTAAAGGAACCCTCTCGAGCGGAGGCGAAGACCGTGCTGCGCGCCACGCGCGCCCACCTCCCGGGGAAGGAACGGCGAGGCCCAGACTGCGGCGGCAGCGTCGGGGGACGGTCGCGGGAATGGAGCGTGGGACGGGAGTGGTGGCGTTCACGCTGCTGCTGGTGCTCGCTGCCTGCTTGGCGCCCGCAGCCTGCTTGGGGCCAAGGGGATTCAGTGGTAAGCGCCCACCAGCCCGCGCCCTGGGCGAAGCGCTGGACTTCCCGGGCTGTGGCATGGTCGAGTCCACTCGCCGACGAACCGACCAGTGGGAGGGCGGAGTGGAGCGTCGCGGGGCAGGTGGCAGGCGGCAGCGGGCGCTCAGGTTGTCCAGTGAGCTCCAAGTGGGAGCACCCCTTCTTCGCCGGCCGAGAACTGTGCAGCCGCAAACTTGAGAAAGCAGCCCCGCAGGTTTCGGAGACAGAGCAGCCCACGGGTAACACGCCATTGTTCCCACAGGGAATAGTCCCAACCGTTCTGTAAAGTATTTTTCATTTGGAACCCAGAAGAATGAGGTTCTTCCCTGCGGGTCTTAGCCTCCTAACCCTTGCGGATTTATTCTCGCTGTGGCTGAGCGGTCCACGGGTCCGCTAGGTGTTTTCCACCTGCAGGGCCTGCGGATGAGATCTCTTCGCATGCACAGGGCCGTAGCCTGGGGCACCCCCCCCCCGCCCCCAGTCCCAGTGCCTGGCGAAACTTGGTCCCGCGGTGACCCCCAAGAGACCGCATCTCAGGATACAGATCACTTACTAACCGAGATAAGGCCGGGAGGTGTGATTGGCCGAGAGCAGCTGATACTGTAGAGTATTTTTCTTGAAGGGTTTTCCTTTCCAACCCGAGCGGTGGGGTTTTTTGTGTTGATGAATGGAGCTTGTCTGCGCGGCCAGTTTTGAGGGCTCGAATGCGGAAAGTTTCTGTTCTGAAGCGCACGTCTCAAGCTGTGGGAGAGTTTACATTTTTGGATCAACAGAGAGGAGGGAAAGGGAAAGAGGAAGAACACAATAAAAATAAGAGGGGAAAAGAGAGCGAAAGAAGCAAGTAGAAAGGAAAAGGGAGAGAAGGTGAGAGAGTCTGAAAGAAAGCGTTGGGGAGAATGAGAGAGACCGACGGGGGATGAATGGGGAGGGCGACGGCCGAGGAGGAGGCAGGGGACCCCGCGACCTCTCTCCCTGGCTTTGCGTTGCTAGGCAGCAGCCGGGAGCTGCGTGTGACCGACCACCAGACAGACAGAGCTGACGCTGCCTCCGCCGCGGGACTAATCTGTCTGTGGAGATGGGAGAGTCCCCCCCATTTCCCTCCTGCTTCTTCCTTCCCGTTGGACAACTTAATTGCTCTACAATGAAAATGAGACCTCTATTGTTGTAGGATTAGCCAAAGCAATAAATTGATTTCCCTGGATCACAGATTGGGGTTGACGGGTGGGGACGTGGAAGCCCACTTATTATGGGGTGGAGGGGGGCGGAGAGAGGAGGGCTTGTGGATGAGCCATGGCATGTATTCAAATGGTTAATCTGCTTTCTTTCCTCATTTCTTAGCATAAGCTCCTTAGAGGGAATCAAGTAAGTTATTATACAGCAACTCCTAACAGTACCATTTCAAACTAACTGAGAAGTAAGTTTGGAAATGCCGGCAAACCCACGGGTCTTGCATAAAATCTTGGCTAGGGTCATCATGGAATGTCCTGGTAAAACCAAAACAGATATATACTCTCCTCTGGGTTGATGGTCTAGTCATTAAATAACTTGTACTTATATTTGATAGTTTACATTTATCTTTATTTTCATAGTAACAATCACTAAAAATTGAAAGGGAAATATGTATTATGGTTCCTTTCCCCCCCTTTTTTTCTTTTCTTTCTTTCTTTTTGTTTATTTATTTTTAGATAATACCATGTCTGTAGTGTAATAGTTATTTGCACTTTTCTCATTTTGCCCACTGCTTATTAAGAAAACAATTTGGGCGATCTTGAGCTCACCCAAGATGTTTGGGTTCTGATAATGGCTCCACTACTTTGTATCTGTGACCTTAGGGAAGTCACTTCACTGTGTGTAGCTTATCTGCAAAATTGAAATGGGTACCCCATGACATTTTTTTTTTTTTTTTTTTTACCGGGAGGTACCGGGGATCGAACCCCGGTCTCTCCATATGGTAGACAGACGCCGAACCTTTTGAGCCACATCCGTTTCCCCCCATGACATTTTATAAGCACAAAGTATATAAAGAGTTTAGAATGGTGTAAGGCCTAGACAATGATAAGTTAATAGCTACTTTTATTATATTAACACTTAAAGAACATACTCTTGCTTACTGTTCGTATTTCCAATTTCAAATGTCCATAGGAATGTTTCTTTAAGCATTTTTTTTTTTTTTTTTAAACCGGGGTCCCAGGGATTGAACCCAGGTCCCTCCATATGGGAGACAGATGCTCAACTACTTGAGCCACATCCACCCACCTCTTTAAGCATTTTTTTTACTAACATTTCTTTGAAGAATGCATAGATACCAGGATGTGGTTAGAAGATGTTTGATTTTTGAAAATGATATTGACAGTTAATAAAAGGTTATGTTCTTAATAGTATCAGCTTTTGTGATTATCACATCTTTGATTAATAATGTTTAAAAGAGAATTACGAGGCCAATAACCAAATGGCAACATTTTGTTTCCATCACATTTCTGGTGCCTCACTACTGCTTTTATTTCCCAGCAGTTGGCTTCCTTTTCTCTGCTTGAAATTCTTCCTTACCCATCTTAAATAGGGCATCTGTTTTATTCCATTCTATCATGTGCCTGTCCTAATAGGAACTTAAAAAAAAAAAAACAAAAAAACTATTTAGAGCTGGAGAAAACCTTACTTATAAACTGGTCCACTTGCATTATTTTACAGATAAGATAATAAAACTGGGGGAGGGGTGTGGGTGGAGGGAGCAGGGAAGGGTCTTGTGCCTAGGGGCATGTGGTGCATGACAGAGCTAAGACACAGCATCCTCATTCCCATCTTTCTACTTGACCCTTTTCAGATACATGTCCTGTCCTCTGAATGTCCTAGACTGGTTGATTAAAGAGAGTTCTAGATTACCAATGTATTGGTTTTGATTTATCAGAGTATGATGAGTAGATGACCTTTACCATCCACTAGGAAAACTGGGTGGGTCATCTCCAAGGCCTAAGGGGAATTATGTGTTACATACAGCCACTAGCCAGAGGTTTTTAGCTTGGTCCAGAATTTAGGCCTCTTTAATTCCCCTTCTCCCAAAGCCCCATATCTCAGGATCCATTTTTCTAATTCTTGAGCCATCAAAGCGCATTCCTGAAGATCTTTGGATTTTTTAGTGCAGGTTGCTACATAAAAAGGATTTAAGTCTTGTTCACTGTAATTATTAGGTCTTGGTTAATTGTCTATGTTCTCTGAGCAGGAGCTCTAAGAACACTTTAAAGTTTTAATTACAATTTTAAAAATTAAATAATGATATCAAGAAGCTAGGTGTGTTATCCTAGGTGACCAAAAGCATGAAGTGTTATTGGCTTTGGGGTTTCTGTCCTAGGAGGTAAAACAGAGTAGAGTATATCTGTTTTGGTTGTCCCAGGAGATTCCCTGATGAACCTAGCCAAGATTTCCTTTTGCCCCACACCAACAGGAGCATTTAGTAAATCCTCTGGCTATGTTCAGGATGTGAGCTATATATAACCCCACACACTGTCCATCTCAGAAGAAACCCTCCGCAATAATGAGTGTATTCTCAACTGTTACTGAGCATTCTTGTGTGTGTGTCTTTTCAAGACCAATGGGGTTTAATGGTGTTTTCAAAGATACTTTGAAATGGGTGTTGTTAGGAGTTATTATTTGATTCCTGCTAAGGAGCTTATGCTAAGAATCGAGAAAGTAGAAAGTAAGAGGTGTTTACAAATATTTTGTTGAATTGAAAGGTTTACTGCGTGATATAGAGCAACTAAAAAGGTATTGATTGTGGAGCCTTATTTTAGTATGGGGAAAATGAGTTTGATGGAGGCTTTTTGTATAAACAAATGGTTATATCATATCCTATTAAGTTTGTGATCTTGAGAAAGTTTGCATATTCCACAAACTTGTTTTGTAAGTGTCTTCAGTGGGCTAGTGAATCAGTAGTATCAAAGCTACAGAAAATTTAAGGAGGGTGAGAATTGAAAAGAGACATTTCAAATTAAAAGGGACTACAAATAAAACTGCTTAAAAAAAGGGACAGCAACTTTGCTTTTAAGGTTCTGAGAGCTCAACATTCAATGATTTCTAATAACCCTGTCCAAGATCTTGCCAGTGTTACTATTCTTGAAAGTAGTCAGGTTGGTAGTTGTTTTGAAAGCTCAGGGACACGTCTTTGGTGCTTCAGATGTTTGATGCTTCAGATGGGACTCCATGCAATTGTTTTCAAGTAGTTTCTTGACAATATTAACTTTGTGAGATGAAGGCTGAAGAGCTTGAGATTTGCAGTTACAGAAGATCTGGGTTTGAATCTTGGCTCTGCCTTTTAATATTTGGGAACTCCAGGACACCACTTTCAACTGCTCAGGTTCAGTTTTCTTTTTAGTAAAATGGCCATTTATCTATTTCACAGTGCGGTTAGGAAGATTAAATAAGTCAATGTGTGTGAAAATGTTTTAGGGATGGATGGACTATGTGGTCTCATAGCTTTCTATCATTATTACACTTCTTCATGAATTTGACATTTTCCAAACACAGGGGGAGGACATACATATCTTGACATGTTCTTTTCAACATTCCTGTGAACAATGCATATGTGCATGTTGGGATATCATTTTAGTGACTACAAGAACCTTACTTATTAGTCAGGACTCTTTTGTTTTTGCAAATGCCAGAAACTTCAGTTTAAACTGTCTGAAGCCAAAAAGGAAGTTTATTCAAATAATTAAAAAGATGCAGATATTGGGTTGAACTATGTAAGACTGCTGTTTATCTAGATAGTCAAATATTGACAGTTTCAGTTGGCTCAACAATGTAAAATGAGAGTTTACCCTATGTAATGCAAATCTTGTTTTTCTCTTTCCCCCTCCTGGCTCTGAAATGACACAGTTCTCAAAACATGTTCCCTCATGTGTTATAAGATGGCTATCAGCAGCTCCTGGAGCTATGTGCTATCTTGTCACGTCCACTGGGAAAGTGCAAGTGTTTTTGTCTTACTGCTCCTAGTAAAAGTCTTGATTTCATCTCAGGGGTTCTGCTTGGATCATATGCTCAAAGAAGAGCTAGTCATTGTGCCCAGAATCAGGGTGTGCCCTTGGCTTAGGCTTGGGTCCTGAGGTCATGGACTAAAGGAGGACCCCAGAGGGAAAGTGGGCGAGGCTACTAGAAGAACGCTGAATGGAAGCTGGGCTGTAAAAACACAGGTGTCCAGTACACCTTATCAGACAAAAGCAACCGATATTATGTGCATTTATATGTGAAGACAGACTTGAGGGCTATAAAAATGTCTCAGGAGCAGTCCTGGGATAACTGAAGGAAAAAAGCATTGGAGACATTAGGATAAAAGATGTGGTACCCTGTGTTCATGTGGTTGTGTTGCACCTTTACGTTTGGAAGGAGAATAACAGGAGAAAGACTTCGTGGAGGTTCATTTGTAGCCTGAAGGACTCTTCTCTTGTTTGGACCAAACATTCATGCTGGACAGGAAAAGTTCCAGAAAAATGAACTGAAGGAACAGCATACAAGAGTTCTTGAGGTCATTCACCATTTCATTTTCTGTGAATCCTGGGGTTTTCCTCGTTTTCCAGCCTACTTCATTCCCTTGTTGACGTTCCTGACTTTGTCTCTCTTCCAGGGACTGGTCCTTGGTTATGAGGATGGGGTAAAGAGATAGATAACAAGGGTTTGGAGACACGCTGGAGACAGAATACATCTTGGTGCATATCCAGGAGTTCCTAGTGCTAACCACCCTGGGACTTCTGCTGTATATGGTAGAACATGTAATTTTCACAACTCACTGGATTAATTCAGAAATCCTAAATATATGTGCTCTATGACCAGTTATTTTGTTGACCAAGTCTTATTTTCAATACGTTCTGGGAAAACAGAAACATTATCATTTCAGGAGTAAAATGGTTACCTTTTATGCATAGGACACTTTTGACTTAGGACAGGACTGAAATACAATGCAAGGGAATTTAAGTCTCTATGAGAAAATGACAGATTAGACAATTTGAAATTTTCATCTTGAAATCTCAGTGCTTTTGGTCATTAGCCCTCAGGTCATGCCTGACCCCAAGGTTATTGGAAACAGTGAGAAATGAATGAAAAAAGGAATGTAATTACTATTCTGTGCATTGAAAAGTTAAGCCACTTGTTACCATGGATACAATGGCTTGTTTTACTGTCCGTATCTTGAGGTCCAAATTTGTAAGCAATACTTAATCTTGTACCATCAGCCAATAAGTAACAATTTATTACCCAATCATCCAGTGGGTGTTGAAGAAATCTGAAAAAGGGCAATAGCAAAGTAGCTACAATTCTGTTATGCTAGACTTTTTTGGGTTTTGTAGTGAGATTTGCATGTTGTTTTGGACCAAGTTCTTTTGTTTGGTTTTATATCATTAACAAGGAGAGGCTTTTGTGGTTGGTTTTTTGTTTGTTTGTTTGTTTTTGTTTTTAATCCTTAAAGTTGAATCTAAGAATGGAAGGCATTTATCTAAATTATGCCAATTTTATACTTAATCTCACTAAAGGGCAGGAGAAATGCTAACAATACTCTCGTTAATGCTTTATTTTTGATTTGGGGAAAGGTATGGGAGAATACTTTTTGTTGTAAGAAAGAAGAAACACAAAATTCAAACTGGTTTTAACTATAGTATTTGCTGGCTTATGTAGTAAAAAGTTGTGAGGTGGGGTGGGGTTCAGGTGAGGTGCAGTCAGGGCTCATTCCCTGTTTTTCTTAACTGTGCCTACTTGGCTGCAGGTTTGTTTTCATTCTGGCTTCCATATGCTTGTAATGGCTGCCATGGCAAATGGGCTGGGCCATGTGTTTTTCTGAAGCTTTCAGTTATGACCCAAAACATTATTTCATCACAGTTACTTATAGAATATTGTAATTTCTCAGGACCCTGGATAGAAGTCTGCTAGCTCTCCGGCTGGCTTGACATATCATCAAGTCATCGGGGGAGCTTTAAAAAGTATATAGATTCTTAGACCAAAACCCAGACTTAGGAAAGCAGAGGCATGGGGATCTGTATCTTCAGATGTGAGTTTCCGGATAATTCTAAGGATTGAACCATTTGAGAACAACTGATCTAGTAACCCCTCGTGATCTAGTAACTGATCTAGTTAGTCAGAGATGAACTAACTTGCCACAGCAAATTCCTTCCAGGGCAGTTAAGTATATCTGGTTAAATCTGTTCTTTCTGTGGAGGGTTGAGGGTGTTAGAAGAACAAGGAAAACTCTTCTTGGTCTGTTATGACCCAGCTATCAACACCTGCACTGCAGCCCATCTATTCTTTCCTCCTGTTACCGTGGGTGAACTTTCTGTGCCATGTAAACAGTTCATTCATGTTCTAGATGTTATTCCCTCTCACCTCAACAATTGTCTCCTCTTACAAAATCCTCTTTTTCCTACATTCCCTTGCAGCTTTCATTCTTTTCTGTTTCCCTTTACAATAAAATTCTTTGACAGATTCGACTATATACACTGTAATTTTACTCCTTCAATTCTCACTCAAATCTATGCTATTTTGGCATTTGCCCCTGCCCTTCACAGAAATATCTTTTGTCAAGAAAACAGGTGACCTCCATGTTGTTAAAACCAATGATTGATTCTTAGCTCTTGTATAACTGATCAACAGCATTGGGCATAGTACATCCTGCCTTCTTCCATCACAAGCATTTGATTTGTCTTCTGCAATAATAGTTTCTCCTGGTTTCCTTCCTACCTGCTGGTATCTTTGGTATTTTTGTATCTCATACCAGTCCATGTCCATCTCTCTGACCTCTTTTCTCTATGTGCATTCCTCCCTTGGTAACCTCATCCTGTGCCATGGCTTTAAATACCATCTGTATGCTGACAACTTCCACATTGATGAATCCATCCAGGCCGCTACCCTAACCTCCAGACCCATATCCACATGGCTGTCCAAAATGAACTCTTGATCTCTACTAATGCCCCAAACCTGCTTTGCAAATTTACTGAGACTTCCCCATCTCAGTAAATGGCTGCTCCATCCTTGCTCAGGCCCCAAAACTTGGAGTCTAGTTTGACTCCATTTTTCTTTCATAATCCACATCCAACCCAACAGTAAATCCTGTTCCTTCCATCTTAAAACCAGGTGTAGAATCTGACCACTTCTCAGCATCTTCATCTCTACTTCACAGATCCAAGTCACTGTCATCTCTCACCTGGATTATTGCCATAGCTTCCTTACTGGTCACTCTCCTTCCCCAATGATCCTCTTCTGTCTACTTTCAAAGAGCAGCTGTAGCAACCCCAGAACATCAGCCAGATCATTTCACTTCTCTGCTCAAAAGCTCCTTGTATCACATATAAGATGGGTTGTCTGGAAACTGACACTGAGATGGGGTTTATTGGAATCAGCCCCTGTGAAGGGAAGGGGAGGAAGTGAATTGGGCAGAGGAAGAAGTTCAACTGTGTCACCTGGAGCCAGAGCTGCCCGTGAGAGTGTGTTGGGCCAGGCCTAAACGGCCTTGCTCCATGCTGGATGCGGCCTGCCCTGCGAAGGGCATGACAGTGGGCAAGGTGGCTTTCTGCAGCTGCAGCAGACCCCAAAGGAGCTGAGTGTGGGTAGAAAGTCCTTCCTTGAAGGGGAGTCTGAGTCAAGGTCCTTACAATAGTCTATAAGAAACAATGAGGTGGAGCCAGTGGCCACTTGACACTTTCGGGGCAGGGAGGGGATGTGCAGTTGAAATACAGGGGCTTCTTTAGGATTTGGAGGTTGTCCTGAGTACCGTTGTGGCAACGGATATAGGCCATTTTAAATCAGCACACACCACTCAGAACTGTGTGGGAGAGAGTGTGGTCTACGGTGTGAACTGTGGTCTATGGTTGGTGGCAAGGCCCCAAGATGTGTAAGTCCATTGAGGGTGGTGGGCCACACTTATGGGAGATATTTGTGTGGGATGTGGTGGGAGGTGTGGGAGGTGGGCAACATGGGAATCCCGGTGGGTTCCGTGTAATATTTTCGGTAATCTAAGCACCTCTTAAAATATATTTATATATATATATAAATAACATTTTTGTAAGCAAATGCACATATATGCATATATATTTATATATCATTTTACAAATATTGGTATATATTGTGAAAATTTTGATTTTTACCCACAATAAAAAAATAAAAATAAAAATAGTCTATAAGACCCTAACCCTCTGGCCTTCACGTCATCTCCCTGACCTCATCTCCTTCTCTGCTCCAGCCACAGTGCTCCAGGCAGGGCGATCGCCTTGCTTTTTAAGGCCTTTGCATTTGCTTCTCTTCTTCTGAGTGCTCTTGCTCAGATTGTGCATGACTTTCTTCTTCACCTCCTGCAGGTGTTTGCTCATAGGTAACTTTTACAGTATTCCTTATCTACCTGAAATCCCACCCCCACACATGGACATTTCTTTTTTTATTAATTAGAGATATTGAGGGTTTACTGGAAAATCATGCATAAAATACAGGGTTCCCATATACTACCCTATTAACCCTTTGCAAAAGTGTGGTACGTTTTTTTCAATTGATGGAAGCACATTTTGATAATTGTGTTTTGAAATATAGTCCATGCTTTCCCTAAGGGTTCACTGTTTGTGTTTTAGAATCCGATGAGCCTTTTAAAAAATTTTATTCTAGTAATATATACAACCTAAAATTTCCACCTTTAACCACATCCAAATATATAATTCAGAGGTGTTAATCATGGTCACAATGTTGTACTACCATCACCACCATCACATGGGTGCTTCTTATCCCTCTTTCCTGATTTACTTTCCCCATCACACTTATCTGATCTGACACAAAGCATTTACTTACATATTGTCTCCCCTTCTGTAAGATGTAAATTCCACAAGGGCAGAGATTTTCATCTCTTTTATTCATTCCTTTATCCCCATTTCCAAACAGGGCTAGCTAAATAAACACAAGTTGAATGAGGCCGTGGATAGATACCACCAAGGCTAAGAAGGTGTGCCCACAGTGCACCATCATGCCCCCTGGTGTTGCCAGCCCTTATTTCCTTCAGGCACCTGGAGGTCATGCCAAGGTCCTGATGGAGAAAAACTGCTGTCTCTCATCAAAGCAAGTGGCTTAACGACACTTTCTCTGTGTTTGACTCTCTGCTTTTCTCCATCTGTCTACCCCCATTACTGTCTGCCCCCAATGAGTGTGAGAGAGCTGATTCTGCCTCAGCTCTTTTAACTTCCATCGCAGACACTTGGTTACCCTGGGTGAGCCCCCTGCACATATATAATGGATTATTTGGCTATTTTTTAGGACAGATTTGCTATAGTAGCTGTTATAAAAAGATAGGCTAAAGTTTTTAGACATTATATTTGTGGACAGTCATTCTGTGATTTAACAGCATGCAAAAGAAAGCTGTCTGGGACCATGGCACAGTGAAAACAGTCAAACAAAAGGCTCTCTTTTGAGGAGGGGAGTAGTTTCCCAGCTCAGGGAGGCGGCCTGGACTGTGGTGGAAAGAACATCACATGTCAAGTCAGGACAGCCATCGGTCATGTTCCTGATGAATGAAGAAGGAAAAATGAGTCCAATCAATGAGGGCCCCAGGCTGCTGGAAAATGCCCTTGGCTGCTTGTCCCCTGGGCAGACTTTCTCATCTCAGATCACTTTCTTTTGGGGACTCCATATGCAACCATGACCAAGAAGTTAGAGGCAGGAGAATGACTCAGTTAAATGCATGTATCAGTAGAGAAGTTGGGAATGAACTATAATAAAAGCTAAAATGCTTTGAGTGCTTTCTTTGTGCCTGGCAGTGTCCTAAGTTCTTTACAGGTATGAATTTACCTACTTAAAAAATTACCTACTCTTTATTAGCATTCATTAGTTTTATGGATGCAGGACCAAGACAAAGATAGGTGAGGTTATTTGCCAAGGCCATCCAGTTATTAAGTGGTGGATCCTAGATTTGAACCAGAGCCCATATAATTACATGTTATCCCCATGGATTAGTAAGAGCAAGTGGAAGAAGGGTATTCTGCGGACATTCCCAAAAGTTACAATACTATTTATCATTTCTTAGGTGTTTATCAGTGCCAGGTAAGACTGAGAAGAGGCTTTTGGATTTGAATGTACATGGAGATTAGTTTTTCTAGACCACTATGATGGCTATTGATAAGAAAGTCTTTTTCAGTTAGTATGTAATAAAAAAAAAACATTGCAAATGAATGAAGTTAAATGCACAGGATTCCCAAGTCAATTGGTAGATGGTAATTTTATGTACCAAAACTCTGATTTTTTTCCAGTTCTCTTCTGACATAAAAATTTACTTCCCTAATATTTTGTGCAGTGAGGTGTTGAAAGAATTTGCTAAGTAATCATTGTAAGTTGAGTTTCTAGAAAAAAACAAAATACATGGTTTAAAAATTGAACGTACTAACTGCAAATCAGTGATAGTTAGATACTTCTTGCTGTAAATAATTAACCCGAATAGTGCAGACAAGAGAGAATAAGGCACCAAGTGGGACTTGAGCTAAGAAGGATGCATGTTGCATTGAATGGTTTCACTTCTGTAAAGGAAGTCAGAGGGTCATTAATAGTTTGTGCTGATGGTGAGTATATGCCACAAAGAGTAATCCAGATTTATTTTTCCAGCATATAGCCATGCTATAGAAGGAATGAGAAAGTGAAGGGAAGTAGGATGGAAGTTTATGAAGGTCCTAGCACTCTTTTTCTCTTTAGGACGTCCATGCTTGACTTGTCACAGTGACCTGGGACTTTTGTTCCCTTCAGAGACCTCCTGCACTATGGCACATTGGCAGATCAAAGACAATTGACTCTATTTTGCTTGTACTGAAGCAGTGGATCTGCTAATTGAGAACTGGATGGACAAGAGACATGTGGATATATTTTTTCTGACTTTCACTAACAGTGTTTGTTTTCTTAAACCCTCTTATTTATTCATTTTTGATGTGGGACAAGTGCTTGGCTTTCATTTTTCCATCTGTACAAAAGGGAATAAGATTTTGTAGTTGGCCTTTGAGCACATTAACATAATAAAATGCTTTATTTTATTTTTTTAAAAAGTTTTATTGAGGTAAAATATAAAATTTTCACATTTTATGTGTATAATTTAGTGGCATTAATTACATTCACCCATGTTATGCTACCATCACTACTATTTCCAAAACTTTTTCATCACCCCAAGCAGAAACTCGAATCATTAAGCAGTAACTTGTTCTATTTCTTTAAATTAATAGAGTAAAATTGACTTTTGGTGTGTATAGTTCTATGAATTTTATAGAACAAATATATAGACAAACTCCCTTGACTTTGTAGACACACAAAGACACTTTTGAAAAAAATATTTGAAAACTCACTTTTCCAGATGAAATTTCCTTTCATTTGGTCATTTTTATTTAATAAGTTTCCCTTGCTCTTTTTTTTCCCTAGCTCATTTTTGAAGTAATTCAAAATGATGCAGATGTAAGGTTGCAAGGCTAGGAAAACCTTTATTATAATGAGGGAAAAAACTCTGGAAATACGTCAGTATAATCATAAAAAAATTCTCAAAAATTGGCTCCTTGCTAGATTGAAATCTGTAAAGAAAACAAGCTCAAGAAGTCTCCATGAAGAGGAGGACAGAAGTTTTCTTTTTTTAATTTAACAGTTTACCCCTTGACACCTGGAAAATGATTAGTTGATGTTTTCAAAGAAGATTAAGTCAGTGTGGTTAATTAACTGGGTAATCAGATGACTTAAATCATCTTAACTCCTTGTTAACAATTTCCATCAATTTTGTAAATAAATGACTAAATCAGCAAATTGTACTCTTAAGATTAAAGATTATTTACGGATTTATTTTATTGATGACAAATTAGAGAGTTTCTCCTCATCTCACCCCCTCTCTCCCAACCTTGCTCTTATTAATGAGAAATCTTAAGCAGCTTCAGTTTGAGAGGAACATACCAGTAGCATTTAATATATTGGATTAAGGAAGTATCAGGCCAAGGATACCTTTGCTCCTTCATCACAAGAACATTTAGAAAGAATGATTTAGGGAAGTGAAACTTAATAAGTAAGTGTGTATATAGTGACATTAAGGGAGTTTGGACGTGGCAAGTAACTCTAGGATAAGCTTTTACTATTAAGTCTTTTAATGTTTTCTTTCTTTTCCTCATGGTAAAATTGGATAAGAGATATAATAAGTTGAACAGGGTTTGGCTATTAGCTACAAGTAAACTTTAATGGATAACTTAGGTGCTATTTAGAGGGAATTTATTAAAATATTGGGATATGCTGATTGCATTAGTCAGTAAAGCTTGATTGTAGTTTTAAAATGCCACAAATATACAATCAAAAAATTTTTTGAATCTTTATTATGGAAAGTTCTCTTTTCTCATTACATGACTTTATTATGTCTTTGTCTCCAAAGAAACATGTACACCACAACACTAAAACTGTATCCCATGACCTCAAATACGCCATTGCATTTTCTGAAGGGGATTGCACATTCAGGGGATTTGCATTGTGGGATGGATGATAAAGGTTTGATTTGGCATCTCAAATAACTTTTAGTAAATATTTACATATTTGAAAACTCTGTGCTAAAATCACTCAAATTTTATAAAGGTATAGTTGGTATAAAAGGTAGCCTAAATGTTGGCAATGAGCTTGACCAGTGATGTAAATTTAAATTTTAGGCTGCCAAGCAGAACTCTGGGTTGTTCCTACCATTAAAGAATTTCCCTTGCCCTACCCCAATTGCCCCTTCTCCATCTCTGACCAAGGATCCCCAATCTCAGCAGGGTCTAACCAGGGACATGGTGAATCTGTGGCCAAACCCTTTCTGAGGCTGGGACAGCCTGGAATTGGAGCTTGGAGATTTAGCTTGGCCACTTTCCAGATGTGAATCCTGGGCTGCTTGACCTAGCTGAGTTTCAGCTTCCTGGACTATACAATAAGGGTTAGTAATTTCTATCTCCCAGGTTTCTGGGAAGATATAAAGAATATTGTGTACATGCAAGGTCCTGGCACTTGGTGAGCATTCAGTGAACATTTGTCCTGTTGCTAAATCATTCATAGTTGACCAGTTCTTTGTCAGGTCAGCAGAGCAGAGCAGAGCAGAGCAGCCACCATGCTGTGAAAATTAAAAAAAAAGGAAACCACTTTTCAAGTTCTAGATCCATAGAATTGCTGGGTGAAAAAACACAACTTTATTCAGGAGGTAAACCTATCAGAGAAGAGTGTGGTATGTGGAATTAGGAGCACGAACTTCTTTCCTCAGGAAGCATGAGATTCATGACACTCTTAGGGACACCTTCCATTATGCACCATTGCAATTTTAGGTGCTTTCTTAGATTAAACATAGTTTAGGTAGAAAGTGAAGCAAAGACTTTAAAATGCTTACTGTCATAGAATGGTGTTTACTGAAATAGAATAATAGTGGGTTTATTACTTGAAGTAAGGCAACTGGAGTAGGTGCTGGGTAAACTGTTCTTGTCCATGGGGTGGGAAGTACAGATGAGTCAGGACCAGGGTCCAGGACAGCAAAACGGGCCTGGCATCTGCTAGGGTCAAAACTAGGGGCCAAAGTCAAGAAAGCAAAGAGAAATAGGAAAGTCTTGGAAAGTCCCATCTATATTGGAGAGGGGAGGAAAAAGCAGCTCTAGAAGGCAGGATGGTGGACTCTGCCTGGAGCAGGAACCTTTTGTGCCCTGTCCTGTGTTATTTAGCTTGTTGGGTCTCACAGGCCTTGTTCAGAAATAGAAGGCAATTTAGGTTGCAGAGAGGCAAAGGAATGTGCTGAACATCATACACCTAGTAAGAGGAGAACCAGGATTTAGCCTGGCAGGCAGGCTTCAGAGACCATGCTCTTACTCACGGAGAGCAAACAGACAGGCTCAGGCCCTGGCCTCACAGAACTCACAGTCTACCAGGGGTATTCAGACAAGAGAAACCAGATGCTATTACAAGACATTTTGTAATAAAGGGGAGTTGCAGGATGTTTAGAAACCTTTAGGAGGGACCTTCCCTAGACTGTAAAATTGGGCAAGTCTTCCTAGAGGAAAAGATGCCTAAGCTAAGACCTGAATCATCACATACCACTACTTATTTATTCTCAGGAATAATAGTTTTGGGGGTCCATGTCAAGTTGAGACCAACTGAATATCTGGGAAAAAATGTGAGGTTAGCAGCTAGCCCAAGTTTTAGAGAACTGGACTGGGTGCCATAAGGAATGTGATGGAAAAGTGAGCACCTTATAGAGTGCATCTTTAGGAATGAATATTAGGTCCATTCCTTGATCAATCTTTGTAATGCTAAGCCTTGTGTGCGTCTGTGTACATGTCCATATGTCCTACATTGTGTGAGATCTTGCGTTACAATGGAAGGAGTTCCCTTGAGTTAGAAATAGTAGAGAAAAACATTTCAGCTTACAAAAGAACCAAAAGTACAGTATTTCAATAAATCATGTTCCTTTTTAAAAAATTTTTTTAGGTAGTAGGGGCCTAGGATTGAACCCGGACCTCATATGTAGGAAGCCAGTGCTCAACCACTGAGCCACATCAGCTTCTTTTGTTTTCCGTGTTGTTCGTTTTTGTTTTTTTCAGGAGGCATCGGGAATTGAACCCAGGACCTCCCATGTGGGAGGTGGGAGCTCAATCTCTTGAGCCACATCTGATCCCAATCCCGTTCATTTGTTCATTAGTTCTCTTGAGGTCTTTGGAGTCATTGCTTTTGCAAGATGTCCTTAGGATCATTTTTGTCAGCCCAGATTAATCTCAAATGAATTACACTGCTCCAGAGATGTCACAAAATTCTCCTGGAAAGCCCTTTGAGTATTTTAACCTGCGTGTGCTTCTATGAAAGAATGCAGCCTCACGGCTGGCGAGCTTTCTGACATCAGCAAAGATGGCCTCACACAGTACCACAGCCTGTGTGGTATGATATTAGGAGCCCTGATAAGATACTCTATCCCCCTTAAAATCTGCTACCTCAAGCTGGTGAGGAAGGTATTAGGGCATTATGGGATGCCCCCAAACCCACAACTAGAAAATTTTCCTTTGTTGAGGGCTTCCTATTATCTACTTCAAATACTCAGGCTTTAAAAATCACTTAAACCTTACTGTGAAAAAGTTCTCTTGGGAGCACATTTTTGGGGGCTCAGGAGAGAGAAGTGAAAGAGTTTTAGATGGGGCTGGAGGAAATGAAGTAGAGGTAGGGCCATATAACTAGAAAAAGCTCTAATCACCTCATTCCTGGACTATCAGAAGAGCCTTGCAGTTTAAGTTGCTTTTCGCTCTTTGCCTTTTTATTCACCAAATTTAGTGACGTGTTGAGTGTTCTTAGTAAACAGAATGAACATAACACTTCTCAGGCAACAACTGGCTTGATTTAATTTATGCAGGAGATGGGATCATTGTGTTGACTTGTTTGAGTTGAGCCAAATTGTTGTGGTCAAGGGGCTTGTTCTCCCTACAGCAGTTTCCTGACAACTGTTCTGCATCCTGTACACAGTTAATTGTTCTACCAGAGTTTCCATACGTGTTGAGTTGCCTTTGGAGCATTTGTTCTGGGTGGTGGAGTAAGGAGTATAGAGGGTGGTAAGTTCTCTTTTCTTACCAGGGAAAATGTGAAGGTGGGATCGTGTTCCTGGGATGTTTTATTCCTCTTTTTGGATGGGTGCATTCTAGGTTTGTGGAAATCTATTCTCTCAACGAGAAAGAAGGTAAAATTTTCCTTGGAATGTATTTTAAAGGCATTATCACAACATGTAAAATAGTGTTTGCATTTGTAGTATTTTTCTATTAAGGGAAGGTTTAGAGGATTATGAGTATCTAATGAATATCTTTTTTTTTTTTTTTTACCGGGAGGTACCGAGGATCGAACCTTGGTCTCTCCATATGGTAGACGGACGCCGAACCTCTTGAACCACGTCCGTTTCCCTCTAATGAATATCTTAATGCTTTTAAGATACATTTGAAATTTCATTCTTTTGAATTTAGTACCTGGAGAAGGTCTGAACTTCCCATTTGGAAAGTTTTTCAGCTTAGTTTTGGTTGATTAAAATCCAGAAATTCTTTACTCTATGTTCAAGCTGAGATCAATATGAAAACCTTTATAAGTAAAGAACCATATCTAAGCTGAATGTTTAGTATAATTTATTATATATTTAAGACCTTATATACTTTTTGGTTAAATTATATACTTCACATCAAATCTCTAGAGGATCACCAGAAAGAGAGTAATTTAAAAGAAAAATTCAAGTGTTCTTTGTATGGAAATAGAAAACTGCATAACAGGAGAACATAGGAAATCAGAGGCAAACTTGGTTTTGGCTCTAACCTGACCTGTGCTTTCATCTTGCCCTTGATCCAAGACTGGGCCAATGGATGCTTTGTTCATGGGTGGGAGGTGGGGCAACCACCAGCCATCCTTCCTCAATGCTGAGCCGTCTGAGCAGGTGACTCAGGTTTTAGAGTTTTCTCAATCAGATATTACGGGGATAAATTGGTCCTGTTTGAAGATATTGATTTCTGATTTTATTTCCTACACTGTTAGAATGTTCTAGTTTGGTGAGGGATGGGAGTGCCCAGGGGAAAACAGCCTTCATAGAGGGACCACTGTGCTTCAGGTGCTATGCTGGCGGCTCATCAGACCCCTTCTTTCTCCACCACAGCCTGATTTTTCAGGTCTGAATTTTGCAGATAAGAAAACTGTATCTGCAGAGTTTAAATCTGAGTCCATCAAGCCAAGTCAGTTAAACAACAAATAATTTAATGACAGAAGGTTCAGTAGTGACTAAGACAAAAAAAGTTTTGCCCTCATGGAGGTTGGAATGATGTGGGAGACAAAGTCCACGCCATTGCAAGAGTTGGAACCCATTTCTCTTGGCTCCCAATCTATAATTTTTTCCACCAGTGACTTTCTTAGCCCTTATAGAAAAATCTAGAGAAAAATTTCTTACTGATTTTAACATAAATTTTGCAATACCTAAGGACCCATATGCTGAACCTTCTGGTACATTCTGAAACCATAACTTTTTCCAGCTATTGAAATTCTAAGATTCTATTTAAATACATAATTAAAATTTTATTTACTTTTTAATGATAATAGGTTTTTACTCTCATTACTTATATTTAAAAAACAGATTAGGTAACATCTTAGGAAATACCTTTTTTCCTCCTTTTCACAATCTTTGCACATAAACTTGTAATTTTATTCAAGCTGCTATTAATATTGGACATTATAAATTCTCCATATGGGCAGAAAACTGAGCATCATTATATTTGTCAGTTGGTGACAATATAGTGTTGGTGCTGTGTCTACCAGCTCTTGGGTTGTTTCAAGTCATTTTATTTCAAGTCTGATTATAACATGATGACATTTGTAGAGCCTAGAAGTGATTAGAAGAGGTATAAATGCTGTTTTGTGCCCAGGCATCACAAACTGGGGCCAAAGGACTCATGGTGCAGCAGATAACTTGTTGGTGAGGTATGTTCTGAGGTGCTTTTTGCTCACATAACTTGAGAGCCTTAAGCAGGAAAGCTGCTTGCTTGGACACTCACGAATGTTCTATTTCGGTGTTTGTTTCTGTTCAACCATTTTCCAATAATTTATATTGCTGATCAGGAAGCCATGTAGGAATCCCTTAGGTGATTGGGAGTGACTTGTAGTTTCTGTACTGGGCACACTAAATCATTAAGTGCCAAAGGGCATTTTACCCTTTCCTTAAGTAGTTTGATTCATTGTGTAGTTATTTACCCCAGCAGGCAGACTATCTTAAATTTTCTTATGTTTGGATAGTGTTCTTTTCTGCATCTTTGTAGCTCTTTGGCCATTAAAGAAGTAAATGACCCGTTAGTCCTGGGTCTGGAAGGGAGGGCAGAGGAAGTTCTTCGGCTTAGTGTTCTCGATGTGGAGGGGAGTCCATCTACAGGAACCTCAGTCACCTGATGATAGAGAAACACTGCGTGAATTTTCCAGGCCAAGTACAGAAAAGATTAATACCAATGCAATGTCAGTGTTTTGGTGCTGGCTGGCAGGAAATGTTCCTGGTATAAACTTTGAAGTTATTAACATTTAAATGTTTTTCGGTATATCTAATTTCTTGGTGAGTGCATGTGGCGGGGGTAGGGAAAAGACATTCAAAAATAATTTTTCTTCTGATAATACAGATGGCAAAATCTGCAGCATACAAGGTGTGTTTATAATTGTTTTCCACAGGGAAGATCCTTTAGGTTAATGAAGTTCTGCTTGAGGATTTAACATTTTGGGCTTTTTTTTTTTTTTTTTTTTTTTTCTTTTTTTTCCAGAGTATCCCACCTTGGCATGGGTAAGCCT
>JAKSZT010047485.1:0-15145 GCA_026826555.1 Tolypeutes matacus | reverse complement strand
AAATAGGAAAAGAGAAAGTAAAACTCTCACTGTTTGCAGATGACATGATCCTGTACTTAGAAAATCCTGAAGTATCCACAACAAAGCTACTTGAACTAATAAATGAGTTCAGCAAAGTGGCAGGATACAAGATCAACATGCAAAAATCAGTAATGTTTTTGTACACTAGTAGTGAACAACCTGAGGAGGAAATCAGGGGGAAAATTCCATTTTCAATAGCAACAAAAAAAACTCAAATACCAAGGAGTTAATTTAACCAAAGTACAGAGCCTATATGCAGAAAACTACAAAACAATGCTAAAACAAATTTAAAAAGACCTAGACAAATGAAAAGATATTCCGTGTTCATGGATTGGAAGAATAAATATCATGAAGATGTCAATCTTACCCAAACTGATTTATAGATTCAATGCAATACCAATCAAAATCCCAACAGCTTACTTTACAGAATTAGAGAAGGCAATGACCAAATTCATCTGGAAGGGAAAGTGCACCCAAATAGCCAAAAGCATTCTAAAAAAGAAGAGCAATGTGGGAGGAATTTCACTGCCTGACCTTGAAACATATTACAACGCTACAGTGGTCAAAACAGCATGGTACTGGCGTAAAGATAGACACATAGATCAGTGGAATAGAATTGAGAACCCAGAAATGAACCCTCACCTATACAGCCAACAGGTTTTTGACAAATCTACCAAGCCCACACTAAATGGAAAAAGTCTCTTCAACAAATGGTGTTGGGAGAACTGGATATCTATAACCAAAAGAATGACAGAGGACCCCTATCTCACCCCCTATATAAGAATCAATTCAAAATGGATCAAAGATCTAAATATAAAAGCCAGGACCATAAAACTACTAGAAGAAAATGTAGGGAAACATCTTCAAGACCTTGTAGTAGGTGGTGGTTTCTTAGACCTTACACCCAAAGCATGTACAGCAAAAGAAAAAAATAGACAGATGGGACCTCCTCAAAATTAAACACTTTTGCACCTCACAGGACTTTGTCAGAAGGGTGAAAAGGCAGCCAACTCAATGGGAAAACATATTTGGAAATCACTTATCTGGTAAGGGTTTAATATTCAGGATATATAAAGAGGAGTTAAAAAAAAAAAAAAGAGAGAGAGAGAGAGATTATAACTCAACAATAAAAAGACAAACGACCCAATTAAAAAATGGGCCAAAGACTTGAATAGACATTTCTCCAAAGAAGAAATACAAATGGTAAAAAAACCACATGAAGAAATGCTCAACATCACTCATGATTAGAGAAATACAAATCAAAACTACAATGAGATATCATTTCACACCTATCAGAATGGCCACTATTAAAAAGACAGAGAACTACAAGTGTTGGAGAGGATGTGGAGAGATAGGAACACTTATTCACTGTTGGTGGGAATGCAGAATGGTACAACCACTATGGAGGACTGTTTGGCAGTTCCTAAAGAAGTTGAATATAGACTTGCCACGTGACCCGGCAATACCTCTACTGGGTATATACCTAGAAGAACTGAGAGCAGTGACACGAACAGACATCTGCACACCAATGTTCATAGCAACATTATTTATTCACCATTGCCAAAAGTTGGAAACAACCCAGGTGCCCATCAACAGACAAATGGATAAACTGTGATCTATTCACACGATGGAATATTATGCAGCTGTAAGACAAGTGAAGTTGTAAAGCATATGACAACATGGATGAACCTGGAGGACATTATGTTGAGTGAAGCAAGCCAGACACAAAAAGACAAATATCGTATGAATGTGTTACTGTGAACCAAATATATTGTGTAACATATTGCTTGACTCAAAAAAAATTTTATATGTATCCATTACATTTAATTGAGAAATGTATATATTTATTCATCTGTGTTTACTTTTTAATTTTTGTTTATATTTTCAATTATTAAATGTACAAAATAAAGTAAAAAAAAAAAAAAAAGATTTAGCGTTCTTTTTTTTTTTAATTCCTCCCCGCCTTGCCACTTGCGCTTGCTGTCTGCTGTCTGTGTACATTCTCTGTGCGTTCTTCTGTGCCTGCTTGTCTCCCTTTATTGCATTATCTTGCTGCGCCAGCTCTTGGCAGGAGTGGGTCGTCAGCTCTCCGGGGGTGCAAGTCAGCTTGCCTTTCACCAGGAGACCCCAGGAATCTAACTCGGGCCTCCCATATGGTAGACAGGAGCCCAATCGATTGAGCCACATCAGCTTCCTTCCTCACAGGGCCGCACTCCTTCCTTCCTCGCCTCTTCCAGCTTCTGGTGGCTTCTGGTGTTCCTTGACTTGTGGGCACATCACTCCCGAATCTGCCTCTGCCTTCACATGGTCTTCTCTGGGCCCCTATGTCCTCTCCTCTTCTCAGAGGACACCAGTCCTTGAGGCCCACCCTCAATCCAGGACAAGCTCATCTTGAGATCCTTAACTAATCATGTCTGCAAAGATCCTACTTCCAAATAAGGTCATATTCTGAAGTTCCGGGTGGATGTGAATTTTTAGACCCACTAGAATAATGCATCACAATAAAAGTTTTTTAAAAGCAAAATCTTAAAATGTAGCCCTTGCTCCTTCAACCTGGGTCCTAACATGAAGACAACATCAACATGGAATAAGCCTCCAGCTTGTCTGGGATGGATGGGCATCATAAGAAAGAACTAAGTCTTTGTTTTCTTAAGTCACTAGAAAATTTGGGAAGTCCTCCCAAATATATTCTCTGTCTTCCCTGGATATGTGGCCACCTGTGATGGTTAGTCTAATGTATCAAATCAGCCAGGTAATGGTGCCCAGTTGTGTAGTCAAGCAAGCAATGGGATAATCGTAATACAATGGCACTTCATGGACTTTAATCATCAGTGAGTTGATTGCATATATGGCTGATTATATCTACAATCAACTGAGGAGGTTGCCATCAGCAATGAGTATCATCCAATCAGTTGAAGGCCTTAAAATATGAAGTGACTTCAGCATTCAGAGAGAGAATCCCCATCTCTACTTCAGACAACCAGTGTCTCCTGGGAAATTCAACAAGGACCTTCATCTGAGCCCCTGGCTTGCAGCCTGCCCTATGGAATTTGGACTTGTGCATCCTCATGGTTGCATGGTACAATTTTGTAAAATCTCATACTGTTTACAGATATCTCCTGTAGGTTCTGTTTCCCTAGAGAACCCGGACTAATACATTGCCTAACTAGAAACATTTCCCAGCCTCGAATATTGGGCTAATGGGAAGTAGGCAGAAGTGAGTGACTTGAGCAACTTCCTGGTTTTCTTCAACTTCCCAACAAACCACTTGCTATGGACTTTTGCTTTTACCCTTTCTCAAGCACTGGAATGTAGACAATGGTGGGGACCCACCTTTGACTGTGCAGACAAGAATGACATCCAAGGGGACAGCAGAGCTACAAAATGGAAAGAAATCCGGTCTCCAAACAACCAAGTAATTCAGAACTGCCTGGTCATCCTGGATTAGCTAGAATATTGACATGAGAGAAATGATGTCTTTCTGATTTCAGCTGCTACATTTTGGGGCCTCTTTGTTATAGCAGCAAAGCCTTTCCTCACACACACTTTCCTAGTGCAGCTGGAACCTAGCAGCAGCAGGGACCTAGCAGCTCATGGGCTGCAGCTATGAAATAGCCTAATGGGCTGAAGTCACAATTGTCACATAGTCTAGAGCTTCAGTGGCCTTAACTGTAAAACGGAGTTGGGAAGAAAGGCATTATTTTAAGAATTGATACAGTGAGGGCTGGAAGGGCAGATCTCAAAGTGTGCTCCGGGAAACAGCAGTATCAGTCTCATCAGGCAGTTGTTGGAAATGCAAACTCTTGGGGTGAGACTGGAGCTCAGCAATGTGTGTGTTAAGCCCTCCAGGGGATTCGAATGCATGCTCAAATTTGAGAACAGTGGCTAAGAGGCATCAGCAACTTCTGAACAGGGACAGAGAGTAAATATTTTAGGCTCTGCTGATCTTAGAGTTTCTCAGTTCTGCCACTGGAGTGCAATAATAGTCACAGATAACATGGAAACGAATGGGCATGTCCAGATTTGGCCTCAGGTGGTAAAGTAGGAAGGGGAGACAACTCAGTGCAGTGGAGGACCAATGGAAAATTACCATCAGACAGTCCCTAACTGCTGTGGAGAAGCACCCGCCCAAGGCCTGGTGCTCCCAGATACCAGGTGATGGGAGGCCCACCCATCACCTGACCAGCACAGGCTTCGCAGACCCCGCCCCTGGACAGGTCCTACTAAATTGCAGTTTTTAATCCCTCTTTTGCAAAAGGCAGAACCAATGAGGATGTTGGAACTTACATGTCCTCATTTACATGGAGGGGGAAGGAGGCGGGAGCCCAACCTTAATAAAGCAGCACCCCCAGCCCCAGCAGGCGCGACTCACACGAGCCCACACTCCCATTTTAGTGTGTACCTTCGCTCTGCATTAAATTCCCTTGCTATTATCTGACTAGTCCTTGAATTCTTTCTCATGACTGTCAAGAACCCTCCTATCCTAGGTTGAGGTCTTTCTCCAAGCCCTTCCAGGGCCTCTCCGACATCAGTGGGTCTTAGAGAATCTGGTGAATGTTTCGAGTATGAGACAATTGCCAAGTGAAAGAATTTTCTCATTTTTCAGAAAGACAATGTCACCTGAGTCTCTTCCTTCCTTCTAGTCAATCTTAAAGTCTACCCTCGTCTCACCCTCGCTCCTGGTTCTGAGTCCTTTACCCTTTGGGGTTGAGCCCCTCCTTCCAGCTTCCTGGAGCTTTCAAGCTCTCCCTGACTCTTACCCCAACCCCTTGCAAAACTTGCTATCTGTGAAATTCTTTAATAGATAAATACACTTGCTTAGGTGTTAAAGTCTGAAAACAGCTGAAAGGGCCACCTCTCCCAGGGCTTTGCATTTTAATTCTGGACAATATTTGATGGGGGAGGAGTGTGCCCCAAAATTGGCATGGGCCAATCCATGCATAGCGGTTTGCCCACAAGTAGGGGAAAGCTGCCTGTTCCACTGAAGTCGCCTATGGGCAGCTGACCGCCTCTACTTTCGTGTAAATCCTGATTTGTCTGTTTGAGGCTCAGATTTGTCCAGAAGAAAACCAGGGACCAGCCACCTTTTGACCCTCCCTGGGTTTGGATAGAGGAGTGTTGGTGGGGCACTGTTGGCAAGTACCCCAGCTGACCGCCTTTGCCAACCCTCTGTCCCCCAAGCCTGCCCACCCGGACTGGGGGTGCCTGGCCCCTCGGGAACCAGAGAAGCCCAATTGGGTTTTCCCTCTTGCATAAGCAGAGAACACCTCCCACCCACGCCCCACTGTATGCACCTGCTTTGGCACAGAGCCAAGGCAGTCAACCCTCTTTCCTGCTCAGAAGGAGACTCAGGGGAGGGGCCCTTTCCCTCTCCCAACTTGTATCCATTAGGAATCTTAGTTGCAATCTAAACTGGGCTTACATTAAATCGAGAATTTCTTGGCGCACTTAAATGAAAAATCTAGGGATAATTCGGGCTTGAGGCACAGCTTGATTCAGGGGTCCAAATACCACCACAGAACCTGGTTTCCCACTCATCAGTTTGAGGCCTTCAATGTTGGCTCCATTTTTCAGACAGGCTGGCAAGATGGCAGCAGCAAATCCAGCCTACATCCTGCCAGGCTCCCAGTCAATGAGCAGAGGCAGCGGCTTCTCTGCTTCTCTCCCAGTAAAACTCTTACCACATCTCATTGGCCCTGAATGGATCACATGCTGCCCTCGAGCCAATCCTTTTGACCAGGGAATAAGCAATGCTGATTGGCTAGATCTGACCCACGTGCCCTATTCCCTACCCGCCAAGCCAAGATGGAGCTGCTATGGAAGTACTTAGTCTTAGAGCAAAGTGAGGAAGAGAGAGGGAAGGGTGTTTCTAGGAGACCAAAACCCCAACTTTGTTACTGGGAGAGCAAGACTGGGGGTATCTTAGTGTGCATTTCCTCAGACACCCACCCTAAGTAAAATATTCAAATGAAAGTTGTTTATTGAGGATGTGAGCTCAGTGGAGTTGAGAAGCAAGATAAGGAGGGGAAGAGAGAGAGAGAAAAAAGGATGTTACCAAGCAAGTTTCTTCTGTGGGCAACTGGAGCCTAAACCCACTGGGGCACTCTGGGAGTCAGAGTAGAGCATGCCTGAATTATCCCAACAGAGGGGCCACCAACTCCTCATCTATCATTGCTTTAGGGCTACTTCCAGGGCCATTGATTCTCCAGAGCTTTGGGCTTCCAACACACTTCAGCCAAGCCTGCTCCTGTGGCCAGAAAATAAACGCCCTCAGGCAGAAACCTTGTGGGTGTTCATAGTAAGCAACCCTCAATGCGCAGAGGCAAATGCCTGGGGTGGGGGTGGGGGTGGGGGCTGTGGCAGGGTCTGCTACTGGGTGCTGGGACACCCAAAGTCCTCTACTCTCCCCCCACCTCACGGGTCCTTTCCCACAGCAGGGGCTGGGGCCTTCTCTCACCCATCTATGCAAGCCATCATTCACCCTTGTGAGAAATGAAAGAGAACGTCAAGTCTTCAACACAGAAGTTGGACTCAGAGCTCTCCTTCATGCTAAACATACCTTATTTCACAGGTATTGCCCCGGCAAATGTAAACATGTCTAAATATGACAATTTAGAATCTTTCCATCCCCTGCTTCTCCAATTATCTCATTTTTTAAATTCTTCTGTTAATTTTCTTGGTAAGTTTAGAAGAGGACTTATACATCTTTTTCTTCATTCAGTGACTATGATGTTTGGTTTTTTTGTTTGTTAGTTTTTTAGGAGGTACCGGGTATTGTACCCTGTACCTCACACATGGGAAGCAGGTGCTCAACCACTGAGCTACACCCACTCACCTGGGTTTATTTTTAATTATTTTACTGTGATCTGTTTGCTTTCTTCTTGGTGTCTGGTTCTTCTCTCTCTCTCTCTCTCTCTCTCTCTCTCTCTCTCTCTCTCTGGCTTCACAAAAAAAATTTGAAAGGCTTCTTTTTTCTTTCTTTAATACAGGAGAGTTATGTGCATGACTTAGGAATTAGCTGATCCTTATAACTTGGACACGCAAAGAAACTCACTGGTAAACCATTGGATTCTAAGTCATTTTAAAAAGGTAATCTTTTAAACTTTAGTTTTCACTTAATTTTAGATGTGTCTTTTTGTGAGGAGCTTATTGTTGAGTTTGAAACTATCTAAGGGTTGTCTTTAAAATGGGGGCTCAAAACTGTCTGATTTTTTATTGATTTTATTTTTAGAGCAATTTTAGATTTATGGAAAAATTGAAGCAATAATGAAGAGAGTTCCCATATACCCTGTGCCCAGTTTCCCTTACTATGAGCGTCTTACATTTGTGTGGTACATTCATTATGATTAATGAACCAATATTGATACAGTTTTATCGTTAACTGAAGTCCATACTTTATTCAGATTTCCTGGGGTTTTTTAATCTAACATCCATTTTCTGTTCCAGGATCCCAACCAGGACACCACATTATATTTAGCCATCATCTCTTTCGGCTCCTTTCAGCTGTAACAGTTTCTCAGATCATCCTTGGTTTTGATGACCTTGGCCGTTTTGAGGCGCACTGGTCAGGTGGTTTGTTAAAATGCCATTTTCATCACATCTTCAAGGGTGCATCATAGCAACATGACTTACGGCCTGGCTGACAGTGTCTGTCAGGTTTCTGTGTTGTAAAGTTACTCTTTTGTTTTCCTTTACCCTAATGTACCCTTCTGGAGAAAGTCTCTATTGGCAGCCCATGCTTAAGGAGTAGGGAGTTATGCTTCACCTCCTTGACAACAGTGTGGCGGGCACAATTTTGGCATTCCAAAGATGTCCATGTCCTAATTCCCAGAACCCGTGACTATGTTATGTTACACGGCAAAGAGAGATTACAGTGGCAGATAGAATTAAGTTTTCTAATTGGTGGAACTTAAAATAGAAAGATTATCTTGGATTATCCAGGTGGGCCCAGTGAATTCACAAGGGTCCTTAAAAGTGGGAAGGGGAGGCAGGAGAAGAGGTCTGGGTGATGGAGGTGAGAAGAATTCAACTTGCCCTCATTGGCTTTGCAGATGGAAGAAGAGGGCCACAAGCCAAGGAATGTGGGCAAAGTCTAGAAGCTAGAAAAAGGCAAGTAAATGGATTCTCTGCTAGAGCCTACAGAAAGTTACAGCCCTTCCAACACTTTGATTTTTTTGTTTGTTTTTAGGAGGTACTGGGGATTGAACCCAGGACCTCGTACATGGGAAGCAGGCGCTCAACCACTAAGCTATACCTGCTCCTCTAACACTTTTATTTTATTTTGTTTTATTTAAGATTTTATTTTATTTGTTTATTTCTCCCCATTCCCCTCATTGTTTGTATTTGCTGTGTCTGTCTTCTTTGTCTGTTTAGGAGGCACTGGGAACCGAACCGGGACCTCCGATGTGGGAGCAGCTAGAAGACCATTTGCGACCAAGGCCCCGAGGTGAGAAGGAACTTGAGGGGTTGGAGGAGTAGAAAGAGGCCTCTGTGGTGGGACTGTGGTAGACCATGGGCAGGTGGGAATGAGATGGGCTTGGGGAGGTAAGTAGGAGCCTGATCTCACAGGATCTTGTGAGTCAGGGTAAGAAGTCTGGATTTTTTTCTATACATTATGGAAAGTCATTGAAGGATTTTAAGCAAGAGATCACCATTTTTGACTTGTAAGAAGTTCTCCCTTCCTACTATGGAGCAGATAGATTAGAAGGTGCAAGCCTGGGAATTCAGAGATAGGCTGGGAGGCAGAAAAATCCTGGAGGCTGTGACTAGGATAATGGCAGTGGAGGTGGAGCCAAGTGGCTAGCTCGGGGTGTATTTGAGAGTTAGAATGGGCTGGATGTGTCAGGGTGGAGGGAGAAAGGAGGAATCGAGGTTGACTTCTAGACTTCTGACTTATGCTGCTGCCTTAGTTTCCTGAACTGCTCGTGCAAACACCACGAAGTGAGTTGGCTTACACAATAGGAATTTATTTGCTAATGGTTTGAGGCTGGGAAAAAGAAAGTCCAAATCAAGGCATCATCAAGGCAATGCTTTCTCCCAGAAGACTGGTGTTCTGGGGCCAGCTGCCTGTGATCCTTGATTGTCTCATGGCAAAGCACATGATGGCATCTCCTGGTCTCTCCCTTCTCCCCTGGGTTTCATTGATTTCAGCTTCTTACTTGTGGCTTTCTCTATCTCATGTCTGAATTCATTCCACTTATAAAGGACTCCAGTAATAAGATTAAGACCCATCCTGAAAGAGGTGGACCACACCTTAACTGAAGTAACCTTATCAAAAGTTCCTACTTACAATGGGTTCACACCCACAGGAATGGATTAAGTTTAAGAATAGGTTTTTTCATGGTACCTACAGCTTCAAACCATCACAGCTGCTGAGTAATATCATTTACTGAAATGGGTAAGCCTGGCCCAGCTATGTGGGGAAGGAGAGATTTTGCAGGGTGGGAATCAAGATTTTTCAGATTTACCAGGGTGTTTGTGAGACACTTGATGGAGATTCCATGAAGAGCTGGATTCAGGGGAATCTGGAACTCTTTTAGAAAGGAGTGGGTTGCAGAGATAAATTTGAAGGTCATGGAATTTAAATCTAAGGGAATGGATGAGATCACCTTGGAAGAAAAAGATAGAGATGCTGAAAGGGATCAAGATCAAGCCCTGAGGAAGAGTTGAGAAGGAAAGCCAGACTGGAGGGGGTTCCATGGGAGCAGGAAGGAATGGAAAGTGAAAAAGTGGAACTGTGGTTCTTAAACTCCAGACATCATCAGAATCTCCTGGAGGTCTTGTAAAACGCAGAGTATTGGGCTTTACCCCTATAGTCAGCCAAAGGGGTGCTGATGCAAAGTACCAGAAATCTGTTGGCTTTATAAAGGGTATTTATTTGAGGTAGAAGCTTACAGTCACAAGGCCATAAAGAGTAGGTTACTTCCCTTACCAAAGTCTGTTGCCACATGTTGGAGAAAGATGGCTGCCGGTCTCAGCAGGGTTCAGCCTTCCTCTTCCTGTTCAGGCTCCATGGCCCCAGCTTCTTCCGATCTCATCCGTAGGCTGGGATAAGGCTCATCTCTCTTCCCGGGGCTCTTCTCTTTCTGGGCTCAGGTGCCCTGCTCTCTCCACAAGACCAGCTGTAAACTATCAGGCAACGGCTCAGCTCTCTCCCCAGGGCTCCAGCATCACAAACTAACTCTCTCCTCTGCTATGTCGTTTTCTGTGTGAGTGTCCGCCCACCAAGGGAGCTGGAACTCAACGTCCTACTGACCTGGCCGAATCAAATCCCTAATCTTAATTGAATCAAGTGAAAGTGAAACCTCTGAATTTAATACAATCAAAGGGTATCACACCCAGAGGAACAGACCAATTTTCAAACATAATCAATATTTCTTTTTTGGATTCATAAATAATATCAAACTGCTACAACCCCCAAAGTTTTTGACTCAGCAGGTCTGGGATGGGGCCAAGAATATGCATTTCTAACCAGTTTCCAGGTCCACACATTGAAAACCACTGTTGGAGTGAAAACTTTCAAGATGCTTGACTATGAATGGAGAGAATCAGAACTAGAAAACTGGTCATGAAGGAAGATATATATTTTTAAGGATTTATTTACTTTATCCATTTTTACCACCCCCACCCCCACTCCCATCCCAACCTCAACCCCATTTTTGCTGTTTTTGTCTACCTGCTGGACAATTCTCTGTGTCTATTTCCTGCCTTCTCTTCTCATCCTTCTCCTCCTATCTTCACTGGGATTCGATCCTGGGAAACTCCGATGTGGGAGAGAAGCGTCCTACTGCCTGCACCATCTTAGTTCCTGGTTTTTCGGCATGTCTCGTCTTGGCTGTCCCTTGTGTCACTCTCCTATTACATCATCATCTTGCTGTGTGGTTCGGTGGGGCCTGGCGGCGCACCTGCTTGCGGGGCCTGGTGGCCTGCGCACCTTCTATATTTTCCTTTATTTTTACCGGGAGGTCCTGGGGATCAAACCCAGGTCCCTCCATATGGAAGACAGACGCCCAACCATTTGAGCCACATCCGCCCCCCCAAAGGAGGATTTTTAAAGACAGATAACAGAGCATGCAGGCTGGCTGATGGCACTGAGCCAGTAGAGTGGGAGAGATTAAGAATGCAGAGGAGAAGGTAGTAAGTGAAGGGGCTGGATTTGGAGCACAGTGGAGGCTTTGGCCTCTAATGTGAGAATGGACATTTCCTCCACGGTGGCAAGGGTGAGCGGATTAGAGATGGGAGATTGAACAAGTTTACATGAGGGAACTTCTGTGTTCTCAATAAAGAAGGGGGAGGTCATCTGGAAGCTGCCATGTTCTGTATTCTCAAAGAAGAATGAAGACATTAATGCTTAATGGATACAGAGTTTCGGTTTGTGGTGATGGAAAAGTTCTGGAAATGGAAGGTGGTGATGGTAGCACAACATTATGAATGCAGTTAATGCTACTGAATGGTGTAGTAAAAGTGGCTAAAATGGGAAGTTTGGTGTTATATATATATATATATATATATATATATCTTACCGTAATAAATTTTTTTAAAAAGAAGGAAAATGAAAAGCATGTGAAGAAAATTATGAGGGATGTTTGAAATAGTTGTCTTGAGGAGTAGGAAGGCAAATTTTGTGGACCAACCTAATAGAATTTTCTGTAATCATGGAAATGTTCTATAATCTGCACTGTCAAATTAAATAAAAATAGGAGTTTAGTTCTGTAATCTCACTAGTTTCATCTCAAATACCCAGTGGTGAATTCCTGGGGAAGCATTGCTGGGCTGTGGAGCTGTGCTGAGGATGTGATTGAAGTTCCTGAAACGAGTGGACCCTGATTCGTAGTTTTCCTCCAGCAACACTTGCCTCCTCAGTGATGGGCCCAGAGAAGGTGAGTGACACAGACCCTTCAGGGTGGGGTTTGCCAGGCAAGTAGGACAAGGCAAGAGAAGGCCAGAGCACTTGAGGTGCTGGGAACAAGGAGGAGGGGACAGCGATAATGCTGTAGGATTTAAGCTGGCTAAGGGGAACAGTGGGACCAAGACGGGTCTCAAGTTTGTCCCAGTGTGAAGATGACCTTCCTAAAATGAAGCATTTATCTTACCTTTTCTGTAAGCTCTATCACAGGAATTACATAGTTGACAAGGGGAAGTTTCTCTTTATATAAGTATTCCAGCTAATAAAGAAGGAATGATAAAATTGGAGCATCAGCCATCTGTAAAATCCCTAATAAAATAATAGATATAGCGAATAGACATCAGTAGCTGCTAAAGTCACAAAAAGAGGGGGAGGATGTTTTGTGCCTCTTGACAGAAGAACTCAATACCACCTGATCTCAAACCTGAGTCTCATCAAGCTTCTAGATCTAACAACCAATTTACAGGAAATCCAAGGGAAAAAGGAACATGTTAGCACCAAGGGAATAGAATCACTAAAATCTAGACTGTGGGAAATTCTACCAGATAAACAACCTGGTTTCTTCAACAAATAAATTGCAAGGAAAAAAAAGAGATGGAGGGGGAACCTAAAAGATTTATGAGACATGTGGACAGTAATGTTGTCAGTAAGTAGTTGAAGTGTCCTCATACCGAAATGTTGGCAGATGACATCATACAGCTGGAATTCTCCCAGTGGTGGAGGATAAATGAAAGAGAAGGGGGCCACCTGATGATCACTGTAGCAGGTAATGGGTAGCTGGGGCTTCATTATACTATTCTTTCTCCTTTATGTATATTTGAAATTTTCCATAATAAAAAGGTTAAATAAAAATAAGCCTTCCTCATGGTAATGGTTTTGTATATAAAACCATTTATATATATGTCACCGCAATTAAAAAAAAAAACAAAAAACCCTTCCTACACTGGATGCTCTTTCCAGATACAAGCCTGCCTCTCTTCTTCCTTTTAGAGCCAAGCTTCCTGATGCAGGCATCTCTGCTGTTTTCCCACGTCCTTCCTTTCCAGTCGCTTGCACAGGCCGCTGCCGTCTCACATGTGCCTGCACGCCTCCCCCCAGATCTGCTTAGGCTAAGGTCCCCAGGACTGCCAGGGCCGGGGGACACTTTTCTGCTCTCATCCTTTTATATTGTTGCCCACACCCTCCTTTTCAAGCTCTCTCCAAACCTGGAGTCAAACGACATAGGCTCGAATGCCGCCTGGCCACATCCTGGCTTGATGGCCTTACTAGGAAATCTCTCTAAGCCTCCTTCTCCCCATCTCTACATTGATGATAATTGTCTCTACCTGTTCTGGTTACTTGTTCCTGGGTAACAGTCCAAACTTTGAAACACTTCATTTTTATCTCTTGCAGCTCTGGAGGTTGATGATCTCGGTGGTTGTCATTTGGGGTCCCACATATGGTTTCAGTCAGATGGTGCCTGAGGCTTGGGTCACCTTCACTTACCTGGTCCTAGATGGGGGTGGCTAAGCAGTTTGAGTTGGTCAGGCATCTCTCCATGCAGCTTTCCCCATAGCTAGTTTGGGCTTCCTCTCAGGATACTCAGACATCTTATATGACAATTGGCATTCAAAGAGACAGAAGTGGACACTTCTCATCTCTTATATCCTAGAACCTAGCACAGTATTCCTTCTGCCACATTCTATTGATCAAAGCTGTCAGAGCCTACCAAGACTCAAGAAGAGGGGACATATAGTCCCATCTCTCACTCATTGAGTAAAGTACAAGGGAGAAAGTCTCAAAGTCATTCAACTGCGAAATAAACCTTACTCTCTAATTAAAAGTGCTGTCTCATTCATTCTTCTCTCTAACATCCTCTAGAGCAGGGTTTCTCAGAATATAATATGTTAGGTATTCATTTGACTATAAGAAACAGCAGTGACTTAAATAATAGAGGATAATTTTTCTCACATTATGAGGAATATGCTAATGGACAGTTGTAGGTCTTGCTTCTACTGCTCAAGGATTCCTTCAAAGACCTAGGCTCTTTCTCTTTCTGAATCTGCCAATTTTGGCACCTTGGTTTTCATCATCATTCTCAGAGTCTCATGGTCACAAGATGGTTGCCACACCTCCAGACATTACATCCAAGCAGAGTTCTGCTTATAACTCATTGGATGAAACTGTGTCATATGACCATTACTAGCTGTAAAGGAGGCTGGGAAAGAGAAAATTGAGCTGGGTACATTACTATCTCAAAACTGAGGTTTTGTTATCAAGTTAAAAATAAGGACTGGATATTTAATAGGCAAAAAACCATTTGTCACATTATGTCAGCCCATATTTGTGTGTGTAGTTCATTGCTCAGTACTTGGTACATAGTAGATATGTAATACTTATCTCATGGATGGCAGCCATTGCCAACTGGGAGATCAGGACTCAAAGGTTACCTCTTCTAAGGAAGATAGGTGATAACCTGCAACACAATTAACAACTATCTCCTCTGCCCAACAGTTCACAGTACAGACTTTTATCAAAGTACTTGTAAGACTTTATGGCTTATTTTAATTTGCATTCTGGTAAGCGAATGTGGCTCAAGCAATTGAGCTCCCACCTACCACATGGGAGGTCCCGGGCTCGCTTCAAAGTGCCTCCTGGAGAAGATGAGCAAGACAGTGAATTGGTGCATCCGGCTGGCATGGCAAGCTGATACAGAAGGATGATGCAACAAGAGGTACAAGGAGGAAAAACATAATGAGAGACACAACAAAGCAGGGAACAGAGGTGGTTCAAGCAATTGGGTGACTCCTTCCCACATGGGAGGTCCCGAGTTCAGTTCCCGGTGCATCCTAAAAGGAAGATGAGCAAACAACAAACAGACACAACAAATGCAAACAACAACAAGGGGGTGGGGAGAAATAAATAAAATAAATCTTTTTTTAAAATTTCATTCTGCCTCCTTCTAGATTGTGACGCTTTGAGGTCAGGGGACAAGTTTTGTCTATCTTTGGGTACCCATCATCTAACACAGGTTGGGAGAATGAATATGATATTGAGTTATAGGCTTAGGGAAGAGCTATGTAGGAAAAGTGAGGGAAGTCAGAAAAAGAACAAACCAGAAGAAACTTTCAGGACAAGTCACAGATTTCTCTTGAAAAATAGGAATATGAAGTAGGTGGTGGTTTCTTGGACGTCACACCCAAAGCATGTGCAACAAAAGAAAAAGTAGATAAATGAGAC
>JAKSZT010047448.1:0-13046 GCA_026826555.1 Tolypeutes matacus | reverse complement strand
TATCTGATAAGGGTTTAATATCCAGGATATATAAAGAGATGTTACAAGTCAACAATAAAAAGACAAATGACCCAATTAAAAAATGGGTGAAAAACTTGCATAGACATTTCTCTGAAGAAATACAAATGGCAAAAAAACACATGAAGAAATGCTCAACATCACTCATGATTAGGGAAATGCAAATCAAAACTACAATGAGATATCATTTCACACCTCTCAGAATGGCCACTATTAAAAAGACAGAGAACTACAAGTGCTGGAGAGGATGTGCAGAGATAGGAACACTTCTTCACTGTTGGTGGGAATGCAGGATGGTACAACCACTATGGAGGACTGTTTGGCAGTTCCTAAAGAAGTTGAATATAGACTTGCCACATGATCATGCGATACCACTACTGGGTATATACCCAGAACTAAGAGCAGTGACACGAACAGACATCTGTACACCGATGTTCATAGCAACATTATTCACCATTGCCAAAAGTTGGAAACAACCCAGGTGTCCATCAACAGATGAATGGATAAACTGTGGTCTATTCACCCGATGGAATATTATGCAGCTGTAAGAAGAAATGAAGTCATAAAGCATATGGCAACATGGATGAACCCGGAGAAAATATGTTGAGTGAAGCAAGCCAGACACAAAAGGACAAATACTGTATGAATGCGTTACTATGAACCAAATATATTATGTAATACATTGTTTGATTTAAAAAAAACATTTATATGTATCCATTACATTTAATTGAGAAATGTATATATTTATTCATCTGTGTTTACTTTTTAGTTTTTAATTGTTTATATTTTCAATTATTAAATGTACAAAATAAAGTTAAAAAAAAGTTAAAAAAAAAAAAGTCCTGAAGAATCCACCACAAAGCTACTTGAGCTAATAAATGAGTTCAGCAAAGTGGCAGGATACAAGAGCAACACGCAGAAATCAGTAATGTTTTTGTACAGTAGTACTGAACAATCTGAGGAGGAAATCAGGGGGAAAATTCCATTTTCAATAGCAACAAAAAGACTCAAATACCTAGGAGTTAATTTAACCAAAGAAGTATAGAACCTATATGCAGAAAACCACAAAACAACGCTAAAATAAATTTAAAAAGACTTAAGCAAATGGAAAGACATTCTGTGTTCACGGATTGGAAGAATACTGTGAAGATGTCAATCTTACCGAAACTGATTTAGATTCAATGCAATACCAATCAAAATCCCAATAGCTTATTTTACAGAATTAGAAAAGGCAATTACCAAATTCACTTGAAAGGGAAAGTGCACCCAAATAGCCAAAAGCATTCTAAAAAAGAAGAGTGACATGGGAGGAATTTCACTGCCTGATCTTGAAACATATTACAAAGCTACAGTGGTCAAAACAGCATGGTACTGGCATAAAGATAGACACATCGATCAGTGGAATAGAATTAGAATCCAGAAATAAGTCTTCACATCAATGATATAATTCCTTCCATTGCTAGAATCACAATAAATCTATAGTAGAATACCAGTAAGTCTACTCAAGTCCATATTTTATTCCCCAATCCTGAGGATTCTGGGTTGGTGATGCCCACTCTGCCCCTAATTGAGAGGGGGCTTTGATCCCATATAGCTGATGGGTAGGACTCTCTTGCTTGCAGTTGTAGACCCTCTCAGTTCCTTGGTGTGGTGATTGTCCATCCTCACCTCCTTGTTAGCTGTCCTGGTTGAGTCCAACGAACTGGAGAGAAGGTGTAGCAACTCCGCTGAGGCTCAGGGCCCTGCTGACACATGGACAGTCCAGAGATTAAAGTCTCTTGGACGTACACCTACCAACTCCAGCACCAACTATAGGGTGACAAAGGCAGCCGACTCAATGGGAGAAAATATTTGGCAATCGTATATCTGATAAGGGTTTAATATTCATGATTGTAACCATTGGGGAATTTGATGTAATTATGAATTCCAAAAATATAATTGAATCATGCTTGTAAACTGATCTGTTAATCTGGGCATGATTAGGTTAGGATTAGGGCGTTGAGCCCCACCCCTTGGTGGGTGGGGAATTGAATATAAAAGGCAAGGCAAAGGACAGTTGAGGCAGTCTTTTGAGAAGCAATTTTGATGTTGGAGAGAAGGCCCCAGGAGGAGAGAAGTGAGCCGTTCGCCTGATCGTCTACAGCTGACCTTGTGGAGGAAACAGGAGCTTAGCCCGGAGAGAAAAGCAGCCCCGGGAAGAGAGGAACCCCAGAAGCCTGAACCCTGGCAATGTCCTGCTCCAACATGTGGCAATGGACTGTGGTGAGAGAAGAAACTTAATGCTTTGTGACCTGGTATCTGTGGACTTCTATCCCAAATAAATACCCTTTATAAAGACCAACCCATTTTTGGTATTTTACATTAGCACCCCTTTGGCTGACTAATACAGAATTTGGTACCAGGAGTGGGGTTCTCTCCGGAAACAGAATCAGCAGGAGATATCTGTGAATAATATGGAACTCTAAAAGAGTCTTTCACGCGACCGTGGAGACTCACAAGTTCAGGTTCTTTAGGCAAGCTGCAAACCAGGGGCTCCGATGAAAGCCCGATGAAAGGTCGTTGATGAGTCTCTGGGAGAAGTTGCTTGTCCAACGACGAGCTGGGAAATTCTCCCTGAATGTTGAAATCACTTCCACTTTTAAGTTATTCAACTGATTGGGTAAAAGCACCACCCATTGATAATGTAATCTCCCTGATTGATGCAGATGTAATCAGCCATCCACGCAGTAAACTCACTGGTGATTGAAGTCCATAAATGCTCTTGTATTACAATTAGCCCAGTGCTTGCTGGAACAAACACCTGGACACAACTACTTGGCCGAATTGACACATTAGCCTAACCATCACAATGATATACAAAGATATCATGCAACTCAACAATAAAAAGACAAACTACCTGATTAAAAAATGGGCAAAAGACTTGAAAAGATAATTGTCCAAAGAGGAAACACAAATGGTGAAGAAACACATGAAAAAATGTTCAACATCACTAGCGATCAGGGAAATGTAAATCAAAGCTACATATCATTTCACACCTATTAGACTGGCCGCTGTTAAAAAGTCGGAAAACTGTAAATGTTGGAGAGGATGTGGAGATATAGGAACGCTTATTCACTGTTGGTGGGAATGTAGAATGGTACAGCCACTGTGGAGGACAGTTTGGCAGTTCCTAAGAAAGTTGAATATAGACTTGCCGTGGGACCTGGCAATACCATTGCTAGGTATAAACCGAGAAGAACTGAGAGCAGTGACACAAAGACACCTGCACACCGATGTTCATAGCAGCATTATTCATGATAGCCAAAAGCTGGAAACAACTCAGGTGTCCACCAACTGATGAATGGATAAACAAATTGTGGTGTATATACACGATGGAATATTATGCAGCAATAAGAAGAAATGAAGTCATGAAGCATATGACAACACAGATGAACCTGGAGGACATTTTGTTGAGTGAAGCAAGCCAGACAGACACAAAAGAACAAATACTGTTTGATTGCACTATTATGAACTAAATATATTGTGTAAACTCATGGCATTAATAATAAGAATATAGGGTCACCAGAAAATAGGAGAATAGAGAATGGAAAGCTGAGGGTTAATCTGTGCAGAATTGGTAAAGAGGTTGTTTGTAAATCTTTGGAAATGAATAGAAATGGTGAAAGCATGTCATGGTATTTGTAACTAGCAGTGCTATTGCATGGATATGACAGTGGTTGAAAGGGAAAGTCTGTCATTATATTACTAGAAGGAAAGCTAAAAAAAAGGTAATATGGGACTGTATAGTGTAGTCAAATCTCATGTGAAATATGAATATGGGTGATGTTGCATATATGACTGTTTTTACAAAATATAAATACAAATATACTAGAGAGAAGGAAAAAGAATAGCAACTATGTACGGCATGGGAAGCAGAGAGAGATTGAGAGGTGATGAGTTTTGTTTGTTGTTTATTATTATTATTGTTAGAATAATGAAAGTGCTCTAATGATTGAAGTGATGAATGCACAAATATGTGATTACACCGAATACTAGACTGTACACTTTAGATGGATTTATGCTTTATTAATATGTATCAAAATTGATTTGTTAAAAAAAGAAACACTGAAAAATTCTGAGATATCACTACAGAGGCAAAGATCTATTATTTTTTTACTGATTAGATGGAGAACAAAAGACTATTTGGAGGCTGAGTTGAGAAAACAGTGGTGTACTACTAGGCTCTGCTATTACAGGTAGAGAAGCTGGAGCACAGCCTGCACCCAGGAGAAGTTAGCCATATGAGACCCTACTGCTAATGGCTGATGAAAATGCTGAGATGTAGACTTTTCTTTCTTTTTTTTTTTTTCAAAGATTTTATTTATTTATTCATTTATCCCCCCCTTGCTGCTTGTGCTCGCCGGGTCAGCCAACCATGCCGTGCGGGCGGGCCCGCCCCCACCAGGAGGCCCCGGGAACCGAACCCGGGGCCCCCCATATGGCAAACGGGAGCCCCACTGATTGAGCCACAGCCGCCTCCCAGATGTAGACTTTTCTAATTGAGTAAAGTGCTCATCATTTCCACAAACTACTTCTTTGACTGTTAATTCTTCCAAGTGTGCCTGATTAAGTGCTAATAGCCGAAGTTTATTATTTCCTGAAGCATTTTTCTTAATTTAATTTTGATCCAAGCTCCATTTTGTAAATGAGAAATGCAAGGAAGAATGAGGGGCCAATTTATTTTAAGTAAATTTATCATTAAATATCAACATTTACAATTTCAAATATAATTTATAAATCTTTCAATTTGTAGAAAAATTAACATAATTCTAAAATTATTTTCACAATTATTTACAATTAATTCAACCTTCCTTTATAGAAATTTAATTATATTTTAAAACAACCTCCATGACCAATAATTCACAGTAACTTTATGTCACTTAAGTGGCATCCACATTTTGAAAACCAGCAGATTGACTAATTTAAAAACAGCACAATCAGAACTGCAAGTGCAAGCTACTTAATTCCAAACAAATTCTGTCATATCAAATAGAAATTATAATTTCTTACCAGCAATTGATAATGTATTTGGATTGAGTTTTGGCGTGATTCCTAATTAAGTTTTTTTTCTACTTAGGTGTTTTATTTTTTTTGACATACTCTGATTTCCCCAAGGATCCCAGATATGTCTAAAATTAATTCAAAGGGAAAAAAACTATGATTTAGACCAGCGCTTCTGTTTGAAAATGTTTTACTGAAGTATTCCAGTATTTTTTTCAGCAAATATTCAAATAAGGCAATTTAAAAAGTAAGGTATAAGAAATAGTTGAGGTCACAATAAAGTACATTTTCTTTTATTGACATAGAATATATATTCTATGTGTATATATGTGTGTGTATATATATATACACATACACACACACTCACTTAAATTTTAAATGCTGGCTCTTTAAGAAAATGTTTTTCCCAGTAAATGATACGTTTAACCGTTGGTCAAAAATGTATACAGCTGTTTCCCCAAAATATTTATACACATAGTGGTCCACTTAAGACCAGACCTGTTATAACCTGCTGAATACAATGTGCTCTTAATTTATAAATGGGCTATCTTCAGTATATATATATATATATATATATATATATATATATATATAGAGAGAGAGAGAGAGAGAGAGAGAGAGAGAGAGAGAGGCATGTATGTTATACATACAAGGTAAAAAATGTAGAAAGGAGCGATGAAAAGGGAAAAAAAGTAACATGGGAAAAAGTATCCTTCCCTATAAGATCCAGATAGTAATTCAGTGAAATTAGTAGGACTATGTAAAATGTCTGAAGTAATTTCAGTTTTGGCAAATACTTTTCAGGAAAATATCTATACTATGAGAGCACTAAATTTTGATTTCAAGAAATTTAGTACAGGTTACATTAAACATACAGTGAAGATGGTGTGGTCTCCCTAACACGTAGAAAAGAGGACTTTTGGATCTGTTAACAAACAGAAAGTCCCTCATTTTGAGATAGTTAATATTAACATTTGAAACAAGTGTGTATAGTTCAGAGACTCAAATCCTGGTCCATCAGCATTTGAATATGTTCGATGAAGGATTCCATGGCCAGGATCTGAATTCTTCCTAGATCTTAGAGGGAACGGGGCAGGATGTTATGGCAATGGAGGGGGTCAGCCCCAAAGGTAGCCAGCCCAACCTTAACTGTCGATGTTAAAAAACACACCAAATGTTTCTACAGCATTCTTTCTGCTGCATTTTCTTTATTTCAAGCCACAGGTCTACTTGGATGGTCATGCAGCAAGTGGCTTATAAATAAAATCAGAGTCTATGAATAATGCCATCACATTAAGAGACAGAATTGCTGGATTCTCTTGTTGCATAAAAAGCTCGCTTCCTGGGAATCCATGAATTTGTATTTAAGGGATACCTAAAATGGGGGATAAAAACCATATACGTCAATAACACATACATGCAATTCATAAGTTAAAGCCATGAAGACTATTCTTTCATTTCTTGAGCTAGAAACTCCATGTGCTTTCTAAATCTTGCCCCACATCAAAGTGCAACAAATGTAACTGGACAAAGTCTAGAGTTGTTGTTAATTGTTTACCAAGGCAAACATTTCCCACTGTTCTCAAATCTCAGCATATGTCACCAAAGAGAGGACCTAAAGATGGTGACCATATCCGTTTTGGAAGCCTAGGAGTTTGGATACTTAACATATCCTTTAGCTTAAAGAGACGCTACATGTCAATTTTTAATAGAGACTAGGCCTTTTCATGCTGTTAGGGTACCAAAGGGTAGACAAAGAAAATAAATATATTCAACAACATCGCCTGCTTCCCCCCCTCCCTTTTCCAGACCTTCATTATGCAGCTAAAAATATTCAGGATAACAAAAAATAATAGCATTTTCCCTAAAACAGCATAGACATTCTTTATAAATTTACATTACATTCTGGGGACGTTTAGACTCTCCCACCAAACATTCCTGAGAAACAGAAAGAGAATAGACTTCTGCTAATTCCATATAGATTTATGTACACAGAAGCCCTTTGTAAAATTTAAAGCATTAATACCAACATAAAGTTTTGCTATTATGAAAGCAGAAGATTTAAACAAATTTATCCTGAATATGCTTAAAAATGAAGAATGTGGAAAAAGGAAATATAATCTAGCTTTATTCTCATGGAAGTAACCATTATTAAAAGAGAATCTAATGTGCTGATGTAAATAATTTTCATTCCATATTTATATATAGCTTTATATTGATGATGCTAAGCTGAAATAAGGTTTGTCTGATTTCTACAAACAGATGTTCCCCCCACATCAATAAAATTTAAATTTTATATTTTAAACCCAACTCATCATATAATTGAGAGATAATTTAACTCTTTCCCTAATCATGAGGATTTTAAAACCTGTTTTGCTTCCTTGGAAATATGGAATGAGAAATAAGTCATTTCCATTTATTAAGCCATTAATTTGAAGAAAAATTGAGCTATCAGGAACAGCATTAAAAAATGACTAACACAGGCTATGCAAGGAATTTCAGATCATGCTGCACAATTTTAATTGTATTACGATTTTCAGAAGTTAATAGGCAAAAATAATAATTCAATTTTAATTTTAACCCTAATTTAAGCAGTGTAAAAATTTCAGTTCCTAAAATGTATCCTGTAACTAAAATAACAGTGACTATAAATCTTCCCCATTTTTGGAGTTGTACAGGAACTCTGCCAATATACTCTGGTTGAAATTCTTACCAGAATTGAAATAGTAAGACTTGTTCAGCAAATTTTCAGGTATTTGAAAAGCACTTTATGTACATTTAAAAATCAATTTAATTAATGGCAAAAATGAAAGTTTATATAATAAGTTATTCTGAAAGTCCTTTCATATAAGCATTCACATGAGCACGTTTGTCTTTGCTTACTGCTGCAGCTGACAGCAGAATGTAGCCCCTCAAAGAAATCATCTACTAAAAAAAAAAAATTAAGCATAGTCACAGTCCTTAATTCTGACTGCCCCAAGATATTACTTGGTCTAAGTAATTAGACCCTTGATTGATTTTCCAGGTTCCTAAGCATAGGAATAATGAAAAGCACAGAAAACTTTTCTGCTGAGTTATACACAAATATATTAAAGATAACTAATAAAAAATGTCTGATTTAAAGAGTAACTAACCTGAGATGTACCTTGCTCCGATTAACATTACCATGCTACTCACTATAAAAAAGCCCAAGGGCAGACTACAGAAGATACTAGGGTCACCTGTGGTCATCCAAGTAGGAGGGAATTCCAGTCAAGCAAACCAAAAGAGAGACACATAATTACAATATTTGTGTTAAGAATCACATGATAGCAAAACAAAATAAGTTACAAATATAGTATATTCATAAAAGCTAGCAAAGAGTTATTATTTCAAATAAAAAATATAATCAATAGTGAAGGCTTATGACAGTTAAACAGTACATATAGCATGCCACAAGTAGCTAAGAACATAGTACATATAGACCAACATAAGCCTTCTACTGGCAAAGCTCAAGAGCAATTTTTGGGAGGCTGTTCATTTTTTGCTTTCTTGATTCTTCTCCACATGATGCTAAATGAGGAATTCAATTCCCCCAAAGTTCCAATTATAGATCCTTTGGCTATCAGAGAAGAGTTATATTAGTCTACTGAAAATGAACTGTGAATCTCAGTTTTGCCAAAATATTGGTCCAGTTTTATTTTTAAATAGAATTTAGTTTTAAGGAAATGCACCTGACAATATTACTGCAATGAAAGATTAAATTGTATTGCTATACATTGAAAAAAACTACAATATACTTTTATATATTCTAACCTAAATTCTTTTAGAGTCCCTTCCTTAAAATAATATTCCTCATTTACAACCTTTTCTTAAATTTAAAAATGATATATCTAGAATGTTTAACACTTCTTTTAAAAAGATAAGTTTATTAAAAAAATAATGTCCAAGGAGAGTGGAAGTAGTTCAAGTAGTTGAGCATCTGCTATTCCCATGTATGAGGTACTGGGTTCAATCCCTGGTACCTCCTAAAAACAAAACAAAACAAAACAAACAAATGAAAAAACCAACTCTCATTGGGGAGCAGATGTAGCTCAGTGGTTGAGCACCTGCTTTCTGTGTATGAGGTCCTGGGTTCATTTCCCAGTGCCTCAAAAAAAAAAAAAAAAAAAAAAAATTCAAAAAAAAAAAAAAATTTTTTAAAAAAATAATGTCTAAGAGATGAGAAAATGCAACCATTAGACAAAGGGGCCTCACCGAAATACAGCTAGTTAAAGATTCTCTGTGGGGCACATTTTGTGATATAATAAATTGATGATAATCATTTCTTTGTGGGTTTTTTTTTTTTACCTCACTGTATTTTATTCCCCTTAAAAGGCAGATTTTCATTAAAGAGGGACATAAATCATTTCCCCCATTTTCCAATTTCTTATATTGTTTCCATATTTGTAGAGACCATATTTTAATTTGATTTTGGAAAAGGGGAGCATATTTTCCAGTTGTGTTAGAATGACCTACCGGTGAGTTCTAGTTTGAGGATTAACTGCATTCATGAGTCCAAATCAATTTAGGTGGCATCTATTTAACAAAGATATTTCTTTTTGCTGAAATACATATATAATATACTTGCTATTTGATAGCTTTGTAATGCATTTTGAACCAATTTGACCTGTGTTCAAAATGTTGTTTTGATGGGTTGAGTCCAAAGCCAAGAGCCATCATTTATGATAAGCTCTCTCAAAAAATGGCCATTGACTTCCAGGAAGATGGCAGACTAGTAAGACACAGGAATCTCTTCTCCAGAAAAATAGCTAGAGGACAGGCTGAAACAGCTCCAAAAAAGATCTTCTAGGTTTAGGACAGCAGGTGAAGGCTGCACACCACCCAGAGGAGAGAGGGACAAAAGAGGGAAATTGCGACGACAGAACCGTGAGTTGGAACCAGCAGCAGCTACTGCTGCCGGCACCCTCCCCCACTCTAAAGACTCTTTAGTATTCTCAGGCCCCTGGGCCTGCGACTAGGACAAAGGGGGCTCCAGGGATCTACCACCCCAGGAAAGGGGAGAGAGAGGGACACAACCTAAGGCTGACTCAGGTTCTGACCCACAAATTTGGGCTGCGGTGCCCGACGGACCCTTCCAGGCCAGGTGGGACCACACAGTGGTTTGCCCTGGGAGCCAGCAAAGGACTGGAGAAATCCGACCCTCACAATCTCCCTCTCCTCTAGCCTGGACTAATTGTTGAGGACTACACAGGAGAGGGGACAGAGAGCCTGTGGCTGACTCCTCTTTTGACTTGCAGGTTTGGTCTGCAGGAGAGCCCTTCCAGGCTGGGTGGGGCTGCACCATTAGTTTGCCTTGGAGCCTGCAAGGGGCTAAAGATACACAAACCTCCCAATCTCCTCCTCTACTAACAGGGACTGATTGTTGAGGACTCAGAGGACGGTGGAAATGTTTCATAGCTGGGAAAAGGGAGGAGGCTGCCAGAGAAGACTGGAGAACTGTCTCAGAAATTTTGAATTACAAGGCTCTTAGCCCCCAACAGGAAGCTCTAGCACATTGATCTGGTCTGTGCCACAACAAATACACTTGGACCAGACATTGAATTGAGAGCTGCCAAAGAGCACCATCTCCTGGCAGACCAAGGAAGTGCACATAAGAAAATTAAAAATAAGTCGGGGAGGCTTTTCCTGGCCTATATAGCCTCCCTGCCCAAGGCCCTAGGAAGCGACTCTACAACCAATTACTGGGTCCAGTGCCCAGTTCTGAGCAACCAGCAGGACAATCCTAACAATCCAGGTCAAGCCAAAAATCAAAGAGCTGTGGTAACTCACAGCTTCCTGCCACTAAATCTCTATAAAGAGAAAGAGATTGAACATCTGAGTACATCCTAACCAGATGCCTAAACACCAGCAAAAAATTACAAGCCATACTAAGAAAATAGAAGACATGGCCCAAGAAAAGGAATACATCAAAGTATGCAGAATTTGAGAGAACTAATCAGCGAGATGAGTACAAATTTCCAAAATCAAATTAATGGGATGAAAGACAATATAGTTCAAGAGATAAATGACATCAAGAAGACATTGAGCGAATTCCCGGAAGAATTTGAAATCCTGAACAGAAAAGTAACGTTGTTCATGGGAATGAAAGACACAATAGGTGAGGTCAAAAACACATTTGAGGATTAAACAGCAGTCTTGAAATGATAGAAGAAAGAATAAGTGATACCAAAGACAGAACAGCTGAAATTGAAGAGAGAAAAGAACAGAGAGAGAAAAGAATGGAAAAAAATTGAGCAGGGGCTCAGAGAGTTGAATGACAACACAAAATGCAACAACATATGTGCCATGGGAGTTCCAGAAGGGGAAAAGAAGGGGAAAGGGGCAGAAAGAGTATTTGAGGAAATAATAGCTGAAAACTTCCCAACTCTCACGAAAGAAATGAACTTACATATCTAAGAAGCACCCCATACCCCAAACCGAATAAATCCATATAGACTTACGCCAAAACACATACTACTCAGAATGTCAAATGTCAAAAGATAAAGAGAAAATTCTCAGAGCAGCAAGAGAGAGAAGCAGACGATCACGTACAAGGGACGTCCAGTAAGACTTAGTGTAGATTTCTCTTCAGAAACCATGGAGGCGAGAAGACAGTGGTATGACACAATTAGGAAAGTGAAAGAAAAAAACTGCAAGTTGAGAATTCTTTATCCAGCAAAACTGTTCTTCAAATATGAAGGTGAGTATAAAATATTCACAAACAAACAGAAACTAAGAGAGTTTGCAAAAAAGAATCTACCTTTGCAGGAAATATTAAAGGAAGCCTTAGAACATGAAAGAAAAAGACAGGAGAGAGAGCCTTGGAGGAGAGTATAGAAGAAAGAATAGCAGAAGGGATAACCACAAGAGTAAAAAAGAGAGACAAAAATAAGATGACATATGAAAACCAAAGAATAAAATGGAGGAAGTAAATAGTGCATTTACAGTAATATCATTGAATGAGAATGGATAAAACTCCCCAATCAAAAGATACAGGCTGACAGAATGGATAAAAAATCATGAGCCATCCATATGCTGCTTACAAGAAACTCACCTCAGACCCAAGGATACAAACTGACTGAAAGTAAAAGGTTGGAAAAAGATACTCCATGTGAATAGTAACAGAAAAGAGAAGGGGTAGCTATACTAATATCAGACAAAACAGACTTCAAATGCAAAAAAGTGATAAGAGATACAGAAGGCCATTATATATTAATAAAAGGGACGATCCTCCAGGAAGATATAACAGTCATAAATTTCTACGTACCTAACCAGGGTGCCCCAAAATATGAGACAAACTCTGGCAATACTGAAGGGAGAAACAGACATTTCTACAATAATTGTTGGAGACTTCAACACCCCACTCACATCATTAGATAGAACACCTAGACAGAAGATCAACAAGGAAACAGAGAACTTGAACAATATGATAAACAAGTTAGACCTAATAGACATATACAGAACACTGCATCCAAACTCAGCGGGATATACATTCTTCTCAAGTGCCCATGGATCTTTCTCCAGGATAGACCACATGTTAGGTCACAATACAGCTCTCAATAAATATAAAAAGATTGAAATTATACAAAGCATCTTCTTAGATCATAATGGAATGGAACTAGAAATCAATAATAGACAGGAAAAACGTAAATTTGCAAATGTGTGGAGACTGAACAACACACTCCTAAAAAATCGGTGGGTCAAAGAAGAAATTGCAAGTGACATCAATAAATATATTGAGACAAATGAAAATGAGAACACAACGTATCAAAACTTATGGGATACAGTGAAGGCAGTCTTGAGAGGGAAATTTATAGCCCTAAATGTCTATATTAAAAAACAAGTAAGAGCTAAACTCAAAGATTTAATTGAACAACTAGAGAAACTAGAAAAAGAACAGCAAACCAATCCCAGAGCAAGCAGAAGGAAAGAAATAATAAAGATTAGAGCAGAAATAAATGAAAATG
>JAKSZT010047416.1:0-11641 GCA_026826555.1 Tolypeutes matacus | reverse complement strand
TAAAAACCAGGAAGCAATGCAGTACATCGAACAACTAATCAAAGCTATCCAAACAAATATCATGGACCAACTTAAAGAAGTGAAGGAAGAGATTAAGGATATAAAGAAGAAACTGGGAGAACATACTGAAGAAATACCTAACACACCTAAAAAGGTAATGGATATGATGGCGAACAAAGGCACAAGTCAAGAAAGAAAAAGATGCTGGACTCACATGGCAGCAGAATTGAACAGGCAGAGGAAAGAATTAGTGATATGGAAGACAATACAGTTGAAATCAAAGAGATTGTAGAAAAGATAGACAAAAAGATAGAAAAAATCCAGTATGGTCTCAGGGAATTAACCGATAATGCAAGACGCACAAACATACGCATTATGGGCACAGAGGAGAAGGAAGTGAAATTTCTCGTGCACACACACGCAAGGTACAAGTTCAGGAATATGGGAAATAAAAAGGGAAATAAAAAGAAATAAAGAGAAGCAAAAGGTAATGTTTCATTAGCAATGACTGACATTTTCTTGTCTGATATATACAAAAGAATCTATAAATCATGGACCAAATATCTTTTGTTTACCCTTTCAGGTACACTGTTTCCTCACTTTACCTTGCTTTGATTGTTGGAGCTAAACTTCTTGAATTACACCAATCTGTTCACTGCTCTGGCTTCCTTTCTTCTAATTTTATTTATTTTTTCTCCACAAACTACTTCTTCCTTTACCATTTCAGGTCTAAAAATGTAAGTGGTTACCTGCTGTTATAAGTAGCAACTTTGTAAGTACCTGTTTCAGCAGAGTGAGATGGTAGACATTACAACAGAAAACATCCATATGGGTATGGCCAGTATTCCAATATGGCACGGCTATGCACAAGCCAAACTTTACACATGAAATTCAAAAATTCATGAAAATTAAGAGATATAAATGGCAATCAGATATCGTCAGGCCATTTAAAATGGGCCCAAGTCACTTCTATCAATAAAGATGAAAATATTTGTAACTATGTAAGTAAAATATCTATTGAGAAATTCACTTAAAAATAGGAACTTGAGAGCCATAAGTGAACTTGACAAAGGATCTGGAAAAAATTGCCAAGCATATGCACAGTATCAGGAAAGTATAAAATGTGGACAAAATTATGGCATATAGAAGACAGGATAATAATATATAAGGTGTCTCATTTGGGGTTCTGGTCTCTTATTATCACCCCACAAATTATTTATTAAATAGAAAGTAGAAAAGAGTAACTTTACAGTTGAGGAAATTGTAAGACACCATCTTAACAAACTGATTAGAGTTAACAGAACCAGTTTTAGAACATATTGATATCTTGTGCCTCCTTATTAGGTACACATCTACAGTATTTCCAAAAGTGCATAAACTGATTGTAATCACCAGGAAACCTCAGATAAATCTCAATTGATGGACATTCTACAAAATAAATGGCCTTCACTTTTCAAAATGTCATCGATGAAAAATAGAGAAAATTATAAAATTTAAAAAATTAAAATTAATTAAATTTAAAAGATACATGAAATATGTAATTGTGTATTTGATCTTAGAACATAGGTTTGACATAGAAATAGAGCTATAAAGGAATATATAATTATACATAGAAATGCATTATTGAGAAATTTTACATTTTCCATTCAATATGAAAATTAGATTAAAACAATGGAGCTATGGTATATAGCTAATTTTGTGTTGTTATGAGATTTTGCTTTATGTAGGTGTAGGCTGCTTTTAAACTTTTATTTATCTTACTATTTATTTAAATGCTGTTGGACTTTTTCTTTGAATAATATGCAAATACTTTCATACTTCTTCAAACTTTCTGCGTTTAAATGAATACTAGGATATTAAGATTCCTAAACTTGAAATTTGTTGAGGAAGGAGGCTATAAATCCTTGAAAGGTTGCTCTGTTCTGAACTCTTCCAATAAGATATGAATACTTATTGTCTTCACAGTAAAAAATTGTTGAATAATATTTTTCTATCACTTTTATTCAGGGTTCACAGTATTGCACTCTACCTCATTTCCACTGTCAGAAAAAAATATTTATATTTTATCCATTTTCTGTATTTATTTTAGGAGAGCTAGTTTGGCACTATGATATAATTTATATTGCCATATCTATTTTATTGTGTTGTATTAGTAAAAGGTTTGGATGCATTAGACAAAGCAAAATACAAATGAAGTTAAGCAGAACATAATTTTGGTTACAATGCCAGATTTAAATACACATTTATCTCTACTTCCTCATCAAACACAATTAAATGATGGTGAAGTTTTACACACATAAAGATGAAAAAGAGAAAAAAGGACACAATACAGGAAAAACATCTGGTACTGTGTGTAAGAGTGTTCCTAAAAAAAGGGATTCAAACTCTCAAACTTCACATCTGCTCTCAATAACAGTAATGAAAAAACTACTACCCTCCTGAAGGAAGTAGTGGAGTGTAGAGGCTACAGGGATTGAAGAAGAGATGCATCAGCCTGGAGACAAAAGTCACCATAAAAAGGGAGGTGGGGATGAGAGGTATATATTTAAATAAGGATATTCAGTGAAAATAGATATTATATAATGTGAAGTCCTTTATTATTCTCATGATCTTTCACCATTTGCTGGTGGCCAATCTACATTCAACTGGGAAATATTGTGGTTTTCTTTCAAGAGTAATTGACCCTCTAAAATGTCCACATCTCTTCTCAATTAAGTCTAAGTGTTGACAAACATAGTCCATGCACATTGCACTTCTAATACACTTCTGCCTCTTAATTATGAATGTGCAGCAGAAGATCAACAAGTGTTTGGAGGTAGTCTCTGATATTAAGACAGAAACCATAAGAATCATAATATTTGCAGGGAAAAAAAGAAACTCAGAGTAAGCAGAGGCATTGTAAGGAATAGATGGAAAAATCTAAAAAGAAAACACACAGTGAAACCTCATAGGGAAAAAAAAAAGAGTACCCAAAGGGTATTGGCAAAAAAATACCTCAGAAAAATACAGTTCTTAATATTTGAAAATATAACAGGAATAAAATTGTGCCAAAGAATTGTTGGAAGAACATTTGAGCTAGACTCTCTAAAGAGTAAAGATAAGTAACAAAGACATTGAAAATTCAAGACAAATGATAGGGTAAATATCAATGAAGGAAATCTTACTAAAATAATTCCAGAAAAAGTGAAGAGAATGGAAAGGAAGGGAAAATATAAAAAAATTACAAGATTATTCCTTAAACTTAAGGAAATGAGTTGAAAAAAGAAGGACCAGAAAATCCCAGAGCAATATGTTCAAAACAATAACAACGAAAAATTATATCATGGCACTTCCTTGTGTAATGCTATGGCACTGGAGTCCTCTAAGATCATGTAGTGAAATAAATATATATATATAAAAGAAAAAGTGAAAGAATTTAAAAAATGAAAAAGAAAAAGTTAATACAAATGATGTGAAATTTTAGTGGGATGAGTTTTTAACACAAGTTACTTGGGTGGGGGAGAAACATTGAAACTCTAATGAAAATCAATTATCAACTTAAAACCTTCACACAACAAAAGCAGAAAACTGTGAGAGAGTAGAATTCTTGCATATTGATTACTTATTGGTTGGATATTTGTTCTGGCTTTCCATTTGTAATATTATTTTCCTGGCTATGGATTTGTTGGCTTAATTCCAATTTCCATCAAAATTAAAATTTAATAAACAATATCTTAATTTGAATAAAATATGTAAAAGTAAGAGCTGCATAAATGAAAAAAATAGATTAAGGTATTATTAATAATAATAATCTTCACAATAAAAAAGTAGTCAGAAACCAAACACTTTACCTCCAACACTACCTCTTTCATACAGTCTCCTCAACCTCAAAACCTCACAACCATAGTAATGTAATAGCCTATAGCCTCATTTCCAGTAGTTGCCTCTACAGTCTATCTTTGTCAGAGAAGTACCAAGCTTAAATAAAAGTTGGATCACATCACTCCTCTATTCATACAACTCATGGTTTTCTTCTCATTCACAGCACAAATTAAATAATTCTGGTGAACAACATATCCCACCCTTTTATTTCATGCATTATCTCCTAGTGTTTATCTAACAACATAGTGTCTCCCCTGGGGCCAACCTGCTCTCTGCTGATCACCTGGCACACTTCCACCTCTATAATTTGCTCTTTATGGATCCTTTGCCAGTCACTGGGTGGCTGCATCTGTGCTCTTTTCTGCTCCCCACACACCTCTACCTCCCTCCAAAGCACAACTTGGTGGTGAGAGATAATAACAATTCCAGCTACATTAGATCTTTCTCTCACTGCAACTCTTTTAATGAAGTAGTGTCAACAGAATGTACTCAAGAACTGAATGAATTATTGGAACCTAGAATTGATTACAGTTCTCTTCATAGATGTGCAAACCACTGACAGAATCAAAATGTGACGTATTGCTTTTAGTAATTACTCAGTGAGATTTTATCAAATGGAGATACCAATTAAGAAAGTCAGTGGAGACAAAGGTAGCACCATCTCCCTTTGGAATCAAGTGATTTGATAAGTTGTAATTCTTGGGCTATGTTCAAATCCCATGGGAGAGCAGTAACAGAGGAAAATGATCAGACTTTTAAGTTCTACTGCTTTTTCCAACATAAATATCTAGGAAGTCAGAGTATGCAGGACTGTTCAGAGAAATCAACATGTCCTATGATTTATTTATGTTTGAAAGTTTACAACCTCCTTTTATCCTTGTGATCAGTTATAATTGCACTAGCACAATCTTCAGAAGATAGCTGAAACCTTCATGCTCCAGGATTGAAGTGATAACAGTAAGTCACTATATCTTAGAAGACAATTAATTTAAGATTTTGAAGTAACATAAGAAATAAAACAATACTTAATTTTTTACATAAAAATAAAAAAATATGAATCTAAAAGGATCATATTATTTACTGGTGTTGAAATTAATAGGTTTAAGAAAGTCATCAATTTTTTGGGTGAATTTTAATGGACAATTTTTTTTCTTTTCCTCAATTTTAGGAGTTCCACAAAAAGAACTGTGATTTTTAATATTCTTGTTATATTAGAATATCTTTGGTTCAGAAATGTGCTAATGAATTTGAAGTGATGCAAACGTTAGCAATATAAATTAGAATGTAGCTCATTAAAATGGAAGTGTATTCAATGTTAAAATAAGATGACAATAATTAAGGAAAGGCATAAAAAAACTAATGAAGGAAGAAACAAAAAAATATATTTTTTAAATGCATACTATACTATTAGCCCTTAAAATATTATTGGCATGTAACTGAGTTGGAATCATTATGAACCTTGTCATGTCCTTTTAAGGCTTAAGATTTGCCACCTGAGAGCCTCCTTGTTGCTCAAATGTGGCCTCCCTAAGCCAAAACCAGTGTGGGATATGAATCCTGGGGATGAGCCTCCCTGGCAACAAGGGATTAATGCCAAGTGCCAACTGGCAATATGACTGGAAAAAGACCTTGAATAAAGGGGGGGAAAAGGTAAAGACAAATGAGTTCATGTGGCTAAGAGACTTCAAAGAGAGTTAGAAGGTCATCCCAGAGGTAACGCTTATGCATACCTCAGTAGGATCTCATAGAACACCAAAGTGGATATCACCCCACACAGATGGGCTCCTGAGGGCTCTGGAGACACACAGGTCATATATAAGGGGGGATAGCTCCAGAGATTGATGCCTTATCAGTGGGCTCTTCTTTGGAATCTCTGCTCCTGAGAGTGACAAAGTTGGCCTCAGATAAGTCCTCTCTGCACATGGTCCATCACTCCCTTCTATTCAAACCTATATGTGATGTTGGAGTTTGTAGGTGTACTTACAGAGATTGGAGCCTCTGGCCTGCTATGTGCCAGCTGTGCCTGGAATCTTGGTGGAGCTGCAACTCCTACTCTACAGCTCAATGGACTCACCCAAGTCACCTGGTGAGGAGACGATGATGGCCATCCCAGGGAATGGAGAGAGACTGCAGCTGCAGGCAGGATAATCGCATCCACTGCATCCATGGGATATTAAGCCCCCTCTCACTTGCAGGTGGAGTGGACATCACCATCCCAGACTCCTCAGGATTGGGGGAAGAGCTATGGACTAGAGTAGACTTAATGGTTTTCTGTTGTAAACATATTGTGATTCAAGCAATGGAAGAAATTATAACAGTGAGGTGGAGCCAGAGGCCACTAGACACTTTTGGGGCAGGGAAGGGGAAAGCAGTAGTAAAACAGGAGCTTTTTCAGGATTTGGGAATTATCCTGAGTGACATTATGACAGATATAGGCCATTTTACATCAGCATATGACATGCAGAACTGTGTGGGAAAGAGTGTGATCTACAATGTGAACTATGGTCCATGCTTAGTGGCAAAGCCCCAGGATGTGTATATCCATTGCAGGTGATGTGCCACACTAATGAAAGATGCTTATGTGGGATGTTATGGGAGGTGTGGGAGGAGGGGAACATGAGAATCCCTGTAATTTTTGTGTAACATTTATGCAATCTAAGAATCTTAAAAATATATATATATACAACATTTATGTAAGCAAATGCACATATATGCATATATATTTATATATCATTTTACAAATATTGGTTTGTATTGTGAAAATTTTGATTTTTACCCACAATAAAAAAAAAAAATCATGAAAGAGCATCATTAAAAAAAATGTCCTTTCCTTCTAAATGAGACAGAGTATGGATAAGTTAGAAATATGTTCATTTATTATTTTTAACATTATTTAAAAATAAAAAATGGACTGTGTGTAATTTTGTGTGATAAAGTATTCATACTATTTTTTAACAGAAACTCCAGCAAAAATATATCAAATTAACTGTTATCATTATAAAGATTTTAAAATCAGTCAAGAATCTTAACCTGTTTAACTAGAACACATCCTATCCTAAAGTTTTCACTTTAATAAAAATATATGGGAGAGTTTCCTCAATTAAATTGAAATTATTTTATATCACTTCTCTCCTAAATCCACCAATGAACATTTATTTTTATCTTTCCAACATCCACAATCATAGAGAGAAAATGGGCATAAGAAGGAGATAAAGTGAAGAATGTGGAAAGGGAAATGTAAAGCACATTCCTTAACATTATGCAAAATTCATGAGATTAAACAATAATCTATGTAAAAGTAAGAGGCATACACCTGTGTCTGCCAACAGATCACCAAGCATAATATTTCATCAGACTAATGGCTGAATTCAGTTCCAACTCTGTCATCTCTTCTCCCCTACTACATAATTTGTATTATTCTTATTGGAATGATAAAGTGTCACAGGGAGGGGGAATGTTTGGTGTGGTAGACATGAAAACTGTTATAAAACATTTGCAATATATCACATGTGCAGTAGATAAGGTCATGCATGATTTCCTGTAGTAATAGTGGAGGTGTGATTATAATGAATGAGATAAAAAGCTGTACAGGTAAAACACATTTATTTTATTAGATTTGGAAAAAATGTCAAAGGGTGAATAAGAAAGAAAAGTAAATAATTTGCTAAAAAGGAGGTCTAGAGTTTTAGCTAATATATTATAGAACTTTGAGTACTAAAATATTCAGGTTTTGGGTTCTTTGGAACATCAGTTATATGATAATAAATGATAAGCAATTTGCATATTGTGAAGGAGAAAATTAGTCAGCCATTAGATAAATCCTTTACTAATATTTTCAAGTAACACAACAGCCCTAAACTGGATGTTCTTGAGAGAACAAGTAGACTAAATATTTTACCCAGTTGATGAAGTAGGTTAGTAATAGTTCAGTTATTGTTCAAATTCTCTGAAGCTATGTAGAAGCTGAGGTTGTGTTAATCATGAGATAAAAGTAAGGGACAGTAAGACAAGGGCACAATTTAACATTTGTTAATTGGCCAATTTGGATTTATCAGGAGGGTTGAGAAGGAATTGCTAAGAGTAGTAGAAAATATTCAGCCATTCAGTATCTTTAACAGAATATATTTGGACAATATTATTATATAATGATAGGTTTACATGGACTGAAATAATAATACAAAATGAAATAAATAATGATTGTTGAACAATATACTGAAGATGTAATTTTGTGGTTAATTGTGTGATTAACATATGCAGACAGTCATTATAGAACTTAATATTTAAAAGCTTGATATTGAATATGTTTTATTCCTCTCTCCAATGTTTTATGGATTATGACTACAGTAAGGGCAAATCTCACAATTGTGACTGAATTTCACACCAGTCAAAATATATATATTTTACATTCAGTGCTCTCCTCAATGACTTACTTATGTGCCCTATTGTAAAATGTCCTCATTATCCTGATCACAGCTTTAGATGAGCAACTCCACACCCCCATGTACTTCTTCCTGAAGAACTTATCTTTCCAGGATCTCTGCCTCATTTCAATCACTATTTCCAAAGCCATTGTCAATTCTTTGATCCACAGCAAATCCATCTCCTTTTTTGGCTGTGTTGTTTGGGTCTTTCTTTTTTTTTTTTTTGGCAGATGCAGAGCTGTTTCTACTCACAGCAATGTCCTTTGACCACTATGCTGCCATCTGCCTTCCCCTGCACTATGAAATCATCATGAACATGGGTACGTGCGTGCAGATAGTGGCTATGTCTTGGTTCAGTGGTGTTCTCACTGCTCTGATGTACACAGCTGGTACCTTCTCCTTACCCTGCTGTGGGTCTAACATGATCCATCAGCTCTTCTGTGACATCCCCCCGTTATTAGGTATTTCTTGTTCAGAAAATGTAACAAGTGAAATTGTGCCCATATTAATTAGTGTGGATTTAGATTTCTCCTGTTTTATTTTCTTTGCAGTTTCTTATGTCTACATCTTTTCCACTGTCAAGAAGATTCCATCAACAGAAGACCAATCAAAAGCCTACTCCACTTGTCTTCCACACATGGTGATAGTTGTGTTATTTCTCTCTTCTGGCTTCACAGCTTATCTAAAACCAACTTTAAGGACTCCTTCTATTTTTGACCTTATAATTTCTGTGTTCTATACTATGGTACCCCCAACCTTGAATCCCATCATATACAGTCAAAAAACAAGGCTATGAAGATGGTTCTGCACACGTTGATAAAGAGAAGCATCATCAATAAGTAAGATATGCCTTTTAATTTCGATATCACATATAATATACAAGAAGTCATTGTTTATTCATTTCTCCTCCAAATCTTACAAGTACATATTTAAAAATAAATAAATGAGCAGATTTTTATTAGAAATTTCAATTGGGTAAAATTGTCACAGTTTTCTCTTATCATGTAAGTCTATGGAACTCCAAAATCTGTAGATCCATTTGTCAACCCATTATTAAGTATTGTTCATAAGCAGAATTCTAGCTATTTGTAATATGTTGTAAAGAAACACGTTTGCTTAGAAATCATAATGATAAAACACATGAAAGCAACAAATAAAAATCTACCCCCAAATACTACTGTCTTATGATTTATCAACCAATTCCAATTATTAAAATCTTGTAGAATCATTTGACATATTAATGTTATTCATTCTTTGCATTAGGCTGTTTATATAAATACACCATGAGAGGTGATTTGCTTCAAAATACAATGTGATGATCTCACTCAACAAATTGTACTTATGGGTAGCTATCTTTCATTTCATATACTCATTTAGGGTTTTCAGTCAAATAATAAATGCAATATGTGTTTTATATGTTTTCTTTTTCCAGAAAAAGATACTAGAGAGAGGGACCAAGATGGCGTTAGTGTAGGAGGGCGCACACTGCAAGTTCCCAGAGCAAGGCGGATTGTGGACGGGGTCCTGCCCGGGGATCTGTGCTGTGCACGCATGGAGTGAGAAGCTCGAGACATCTACCTGGGCGGATCAGCAGCGTGGACCAAACAGTGGAGATTCGTGAGTTTTGAGGCTGCCGGTGGAGGTTGGCACAGGCGGCTGAGCCCCACAGTTAGGGGAAAAAAAATAAAACGGCCATTTTTTGAGCCGCGGGCGGGGCAAAAATGTTTTATTTTCTGGGGATCTGGCTGCCTGGCGCCCCTTGGACATTGTGTGAACAGAGCAAATGAGCTAATCAGCACCCAGTAAACCGGAGGGGGGATTTTGGTCGGGAAACGCAGCTGATTTCCCTAGCCATCCAGGGATAAGACTCAGGCTGCTGCAGAGCCAGGAGGAAGGGACACTTCCCAAAAAAGGGAGGGTTTGGTTGGAAGACAGGGAAGGGTATTTTATATTTTTAGACATTGATCTGGCTGCCTGCACCGCCCCATAGCTTTGGGGAGCAGATAAGCCGACCTGAAGCACAATTAGGCTGAGAGCAGACGCAAATCTGCACTCAAACTGATGTACTGAGCAGCCCGGTGATGCTGGAGCTCAGCTTCAAAAGGGGTGGAATCCGCCGTCTTTAGCACTCCTCATTGACTAACATCAGAGCTTCAGCTAACCTGGGGAGTCCGGAAAGTGGGACGTGCTTGATTAATTTCCAGGGGCCCAGCTAGGGTCCCTTCTGTAAGGGGGTTGGTCTAGAGGAGGAATTATTTTGGGTCCTGCATTTGGCTAAAAAAAAAAAAAAAAGTGAGGTCAGTTCAACAAATGAAAAATAAATTCTTTTCAATTTAGTTTAATAGTTAAAAGTTGCTTCAGGACCTGCATATAGAACCCTGTGGGGAAATTCATTGATAAACACAAGTAGGCAGGAAGGATCCACGTGGACCCTAGGGGAATCAATGACCTCCCTTAGCTCTGTTTGACTGCTTGCCTGTTTGGATATTTGGTTTCTCTCTGTTACTTTCTGGTCTATTGCTATTATCCCTGTTTTCCTCTGCCCTTCCTTTTTCCTTCTATTTTTTTTTTTTTTAAATAGGTGCTGGCAGCTGGTCGCTTCTTTGCTGGGCTTCTTATTCAGTAATTTCCCACTCACTGTATATAATGATTCTGTATTACAAACTATGGCTTATCCTTCCTGCATCTTTCTGCCTTCTGTTTTCTGTTGTGGCTCTTAGAGACAACATTTTTCATAGGCCCACAACTTAAGGGTGTCAATTTCTATCCCATCTATTTTGTTTTCTTCTTCTTTTTTCTTTTTTTTTTTATTAGTATTAACTTTTTCATTTCAGATCTTTCTCTACTATTTTTCTCCCTCCTCATAATTCTAGCCTTCTAAATCACTATATATATATATTCCTCCATTTGTTTTCCCAGTCCATTGTAGGAACTCCATATTTTTTCCTAGTACTCTACACTGCCTACACAACTATAACATTCATCTCATTAAGTCTCATTTTGCCCCTTTTCTAACTTTTATCAATATTTCTATTATCCTTCTGCCTTCCATACATCTTTTGATTCCTCTGGCCCTAACCTTTTGCCTTCAAGGGAACATAGAAAGAAGCAAGGAAATAAAATAAGAAGAAACACTGCCAAAGAGAAATCTTAACTCACAAGCAGAACCAACAGCTAAATAAAATTCTAGAGCATAGAGAAAAGCTAAACAACTGAACAAACCCATCAAGATAATATGATGACCAGAGGGCAACAGAAAAATACAAATGACTCTGAGAAACTGGAAAACATGGACCAGTCCAGTGCACAAAATAAAAACCAGGAAGCAATGCAGTACATCGAACAACTAATCAAAGCTA
>JAKSZT010047407.1:0-11638 GCA_026826555.1 Tolypeutes matacus | reverse complement strand
TAAAAACCAGGAAGCAATGCAGTACATCGAACAACTAATCAAAGCTATCCAAACAAATATCATGGACCAACTTAAAGAAGTGAAGGAAGAGATTAAGGATATAAAGAAGAAACTGGGAGAACATACTGAAGAAATACCTAACACACCTAAAAAGGTAATGGATATGATGGCGAACAAAGGCACAAGTCAAGAAAGAAAAAGATGCTGGACTCACATGGCAGCAGAATTGAACAGGCAGAGGAAAGAATTAGTGATATGGAAGACAATACAGTTGAAATCAAAGAGATTGTAGAAAAGATAGACAAAAAGATAGAAAAAATCCAGTATGGTCTCAGGGAATTAACCGATAATGCAAGACGCACAAACATACGCATTATGGGCACAGAGGAGAAGGAAGTGAAATTTCTCGTGCACACACACGCAAGGTACAAGTTCAGGAATATGGGAAATAAAAAGGGAAATAAAAAGAAATAAAGAGAAGCAAAAGGTAATGTTTCATTAGCAATGACTGACATTTTCTTGTCTGATATATACAAAAGAATCTATAAATCATGGACCAAATATCTTTTGTTTACCCTTTCAGGTACACTGTTTCCTCACTTTACCTTGCTTTGATTGTTGGAGCTAAACTTCTTGAATTACACCAATCTGTTCACTGCTCTGGCTTCCTTTCTTCTAATTTTATTTATTTTTTCTCCACAAACTACTTCTTCCTTTACCATTTCAGGTCTAAAAATGTAAGTGGTTACCTGCTGTTATAAGTAGCAACTTTGTAAGTACCTGTTTCAGCAGAGTGAGATGGTAGACATTACAACAGAAAACATCCATATGGGTATGGCCAGTATTCCAATATGGCACGGCTATGCACAAGCCAAACTTTACACATGAAATTCAAAAATTCATGAAAATTAAGAGATATAAATGGCAATCAGATATCGTCAGGCCATTTAAAATGGGCCCAAGTCACTTCTATCAATAAAGATGAAAATATTTGTAACTATGTAAGTAAAATATCTATTGAGAAATTCACTTAAAAATAGGAACTTGAGAGCCATAAGTGAACTTGACAAAGGATCTGGAAAAAATTGCCAAGCATATGCACAGTATCAGGAAAGTATAAAATGTGGACAAAATTATGGCATATAGAAGACAGGATAATAATATATAAGGTGTCTCATTTGGGGTTCTGGTCTCTTATTATCACCCCACAAATTATTTATTAAATAGAAAGTAGAAAAGAGTAACTTTACAGTTGAGGAAATTGTAAGACACCATCTTAACAAACTGATTAGAGTTAACAGAACCAGTTTTAGAACATATTGATATCTTGTGCCTCCTTATTAGGTACACATCTACAGTATTTCCAAAAGTGCATAAACTGATTGTAATCACCAGGAAACCTCAGATAAATCTCAATTGATGGACATTCTACAAAATAAATGGCCTTCACTTTTCAAAATGTCATCAATGAAAAATAGAGAAAATTATAAAATTTAAAAAATTAAAATTAATTAAATTTAAAAGATACATGAAATATGTAATTGTGTATTTGATCTTAGAACATAGGTTTGACATAGAAATAGAGCTATAAAGGAATATATAATTATACATAGAAATGCATTATTGAGAAATTTTACATTTTCCATTCAATATGAAAATTAGATTAAAACAATGGAGCTATGGTATATAGCTAATTTTGTGTTGTTATGAGATTTTGCTTTATGTAGGTGTAGGCTGCTTTTAAACTTTTATTTATCTTACTATTTATTTAAATGCTGTTGGACTTTTTCTTTGAATAATATGCAAATACTTTCATACTTCTTCAAACTTTCTGCGTTTAAATGAATACTAGGATATTAAGATTCCTAAACTTGAAATTTGTTGAGGAAGGAGGCTATAAATCCTTGAAAGGTTGCTCTGTTCTGAACTCTTCCAATAAGATATGAATACTTATTGTCTTCACAGTAAAAAATTGTTGAATAATATTTTTCTATCACTTTTATTCAGGGTTCACAGTATTGCACTCTACCTCATTTCCACTGTCAGAAAAAAATATTTATATTTTATCCATTTTCTGTATTTATTTTAGGAGAGCTAGTTTGGCACTATGATATAATTTATATTGCCATATCTATTTTATTGTGTTGTATTAGTAAAAGGTTTGGATGCATTAGACAAAGCAAAATACAAATGAAGTTAAGCAGAACATAATTTTGGTTACAATGCCAGATTTAAATACACATTTATCTCTACTTCCTCATCAAACACAATTAAATGATGGTGAAGTTTTACACACATAAAGATGAAAAAGAGAAAAAAGGACACAATACAGGAAAAACATCTGGTACTGTGTGTAAGAGTGTTCCTAAAAAAAGGGATTCAAACTCTCAAACTTCACATCTGCTCTCAATAACAGTAATGAAAAAACTACTACCCTCCTGAAGGAAGTAGTGGAGTGTAGAGGCTACAGGGATTGAAGAAGAGATGCATCAGCCTGGAGACAAAAGTCACCATAAAAAGGGAGGTGGGGATGAGAGGTATATATTTAAATAAGGATATTCAGTGAAAATAGATATTATATAATGTGAAGTCCTTTATTATTCTCATGATCTTTCACCATTTGCTGGTGGCCAATCTACATTCAACTGGGAAATATTGTGGTTTTCTTTCAAGAGTAATTGACCCTCTAAAATGTCCACATCTCTTCTCAATTAAGTCTAAGTGTTGACAAACATAGTCCATGCACATTGCACTTCTAATACACTTCTGCCTCTTAATTATGAATGTGCAGCAGAAGATCAACAAGTGTTTGGAGGTAGTCTCTGATATTAAGACAGAAACCATAAGAATCATAATATTTGCAGGGAAAAAAAGAAACTCAGAGTAAGCAGAGGCATTGTAAGGAATAGATGGAAAAATCTAAAAAGAAAACACACAGTGAAACCTCATAGGGAAAAAAAAAAGAGTACCCAAAGGGTATTGGCAAAAAATACCTCAGAAAAATACAGTTCTTAATATTTGAAAATATAACAGGAATAAAATTGTGCCAAAGAATTGTTGGAAGAACATTTGAGCTAGACTCTCTAAAGAGTAAAGATAAGTAACAAAGACATTGAAAATTCAAGACAAATGATAGGGTAAATATCAATGAAGGAAATCTTACTAAAATAATTCCAGAAAAAGTGAAGAGAATGGAAAGGAAGGGAAAATATAAAAAAATTACAAGATTATTCCTTAAACTTAAGGAAATGAGTTGAAAAAAGAAGGACCAGAAAATCCCAGAGCAATATGTTCAAAACAATAACAACGAAAAATTATATCATGGCACTTCCTTGTGTAATGCTATGGCACTGGAGTCCTCTAAGATCATGTAGTGAAATAAATATATATATATAAAAGAAAAAGTGAAAGAATTTAAAAAATGAAAAAGAAAAAGTTAATACAAATGATGTGAAATTTTAGTGGGATGAGTTTTTAACACAAGTTACTTGGGTGGGGGAGAAACATTGAAACTCTAATGAAAATCAATTATCAACTTAAAACCTTCACACAACAAAAGCAGAAAACTGTGAGAGAGTAGAATTCTTGCATATTGATTACTTATTGGTTGGATATTTGTTCTGGCTTTCCATTTGTAATATTATTTTCCTGGCTATGGATTTGTTGGCTTAATTCCAATTTCCATCAAAATTAAAATTTAATAAACAATATCTTAATTTGAATAAAATATGTAAAAGTAAGAGCTGCATAAATGAAAAAAATAGATTAAGGTATTATTAATAATAATAATCTTCACAATAAAAAAGTAGTCAGAAACCAAACACTTTACCTCCAACACTACCTCTTTCATACAGTCTCCTCAACCTCAAAACCTCACAACCATAGTAATGTAATAGCCTATAGCCTCATTTCCAGTAGTTGCCTCTACAGTCTATCTTTGTCAGAGAAGTACCAAGCTTAAATAAAAGTTGGATCACATCACTCCTCTATTCATACAACTCATGGTTTTCTTCTCATTCACAGCACAAATTAAATAATTCTGGTGAACAACATATCCCACCCTTTTATTTCATGCATTATCTCCTAGTGTTTATCTAACAACATAGTGTCTCCCCTGGGGCCAACCTGCTCTCTGCTGATCACCTGGCACACTTCCACCTCTATAATTTGCTCTTTATGGATCCTTTGCCAGTCACTGGGTGGCTGCATCTGTGCTCTTTTCTGCTCCCCACACACCTCTACCTCCCTCCAAAGCACAACTTGGTGGTGAGAGATAATAACAATTCCAGCTACATTAGATCTTTCTCTCACTGCAACTCTTTTAATGAAGTAGTGTCAACAGAATGTACTCAAGAACTGAATGAATTATTGGAACCTAGAATTGATTACAGTTCTCTTCATAGATGTGCAAACCACTGACAGAATCAAAATGTGACGTATTGCTTTTAGTAATTACTCAGTGAGATTTTATCAAATGGAGATACCAATTAAGAAAGTCAGTGGAGACAAAGGTAGCACCATCTCCCTTTGGAATCAAGTGATTTGATAAGTTGTAATTCTTGGGCTATGTTCAAATCCCATGGGAGAGCAGTAACAGAGGAAAATGATCAGACTTTTAAGTTCTACTGCTTTTTCCAACATAAATATCTAGGAAGTCAGAGTATGCAGGACTGTTCAGAGAAATCAACATGTCCTATGATTTATTTATGTTTGAAAGTTTACAACCTCCTTTTATCCTTGTGATCAGTTATAATTGCACTAGCACAATCTTCAGAAGATAGCTGAAACCTTCATGCTCCAGGATTGAAGTGATAACAGTAAGTCACTATATCTTAGAAGACAATTAATTTAAGATTTTGAAGTAACATAAGAAATAAAACAATACTTAATTTTTTACATAAAAATAAAAAAATATGAATCTAAAAGGATCATATTATTTACTGGTGTTGAAATTAATAGGTTTAAGAAAGTCATCAATTTTTTGGGTGAATTTTAATGGACAATTTTTTTTCTTTTCCTCAATTTTAGGAGTTCCACAAAAAGAACTGTGATTTTTAATATTCTTGTTATATTAGAATATCTTTGGTTCAGAAATGTGCTAATGAATTTGAAGTGATGCAAACGTTAGCAATATAAATTAGAATGTAGCTCATTAAAATGGAAGTGTATTCAATGTTAAAATAAGATGACAATAATTAAGGAAAGGCATAAAAAAACTAATGAAGGAAGAAACAAAAAAATATATTTTTTAAATGCATACTATACTATTAGCCCTTAAAATATTATTGGCATGTAACTGAGTTGGAATCATTATGAACCTTGTCATGTCCTTTTAAGGCTTAAGATTTGCCACCTGAGAGCCTCCTTGTTGCTCAAATGTGGCCTCCCTAAGCCAAAACCAGTGTGGGATATGAATCCTGGGGATGAGCCTCCCTGGCAACAAGGGATTAATGCCAAGTGCCAACTGGCAATATGACTGGAAATAGACCTTGAATAAAGGGGGGGAAAAGGTAAAGACAAATGAGTTCATGTGGCTAAGAGACTTCAAAGAGAGTTAGAAGGTCATCCCAGAGGTAACGCTTATGCATACCTCAGTAGGATCTCATAGAACACCAAAGTGGATATCACCCCACACAGATGGGCTCCTGAGGGCTCTGGAGACACACAGGTCATATATAAGGGGGGATAGCTCCAGAGATTGATGCCTTATCAGTGGGCTCTTCTTTGGAATCTCTGCTCCTGAGAGTGACAAAGTTGGCCTCAGATAAGTCCTCTCTGCACATGGTCCATCACTCCCTTCTATTCAAACCTATATGTGATGTTGGAGTTTGTAGGTGTACTTACAGAGATTGGAGCCTCTGGCCTGCTATGTGCCAGCTGTGCCTGGAATCTTGGTGGAGCTGCAACTCCTACTCTACAGCTCAATGGACTCACCCAAGTCACCTGGTGAGGAGACGATGATGGCCATCCCAGGGAATGGAGAGAGACTGCAGCTGCAGGCAGGATAATCGCATCCACTGCATCCATGGGATATTAAGCCCCCTCTCACTTGCAGGTGGAGTGGACATCACCATCCCAGACTCCTCAGGATTGGGGGAAGAGCTATGGACTAGAGTAGACTTAATGGTTTTCTGTTGTAAACATATTGTGATTCAAGCAATGGAAGAAATTATAACAGTGAGGTGGAGCCAGAGGCCACTAGACACTTTTGGGGCAGGGAAGGGGAAAGCAGTAGTAAAACAGGAGCTTTTTCAGGATTTGGGAATTATCCTGAGTGACATTATGACAGATATAGGCCATTTTACATCAGCATATGACATGCAGAACTGTGTGGGAAAGAGTGTGATCTACAATGTGAACTATGGTCCATGCTTAGTGGCAAAGCCCCAGGATGTGTATATCCATTGCAGGTGATGTGCCACACTAATGAAAGATGCTTATGTGGGATGTTATGGGAGGTGTGGGAGGAGGGGAACATGAGAATCCCTGTAATTTTTGTGTAACATTTATGCAATCTAAGAATCTTAAAAATATATATATATACAACATTTATGTAAGCAAATGCACATATATGCATATATATTTATATATCATTTTACAAATATTGGTTTGTATTGTGAAAATTTTGATTTTTACCCACAATAAAAAAAAAAAATCATGAAAGAGCATCATTAAAAAAAATGTCCTTTCCTTCTAAATGAGACAGAGTATGGATAAGTTAGAAATATGTTCATTTATTATTTTTAACATTATTTAAAAATAAAAAATGGACTGTGTGTAATTTTGTGTGATAAAGTATTCATACTATTTTTTAACAGAAACTCCAGCAAAAATATATCAAATTAACTGTTATCATTATAAAGATTTTAAAATCAGTCAAGAATCTTAACCTGTTTAACTAGAACACATCCTATCCTAAAGTTTTCACTTTAATAAAAATATATGGGAGAGTTTCCTCAATTAAATTGAAATTATTTTATATCACTTCTCTCCTAAATCCACCAATGAACATTTATTTTTATCTTTCCAACATCCACAATCATAGAGAGAAAATGGGCATAAGAAGGAGATAAAGTGAAGAATGTGGAAAGGGAAATGTAAAGCACATTCCTTAACATTATGCAAAATTCATGAGATTAAACAATAATCTATGTAAAAGTAAGAGGCATACACCTGTGTCTGCCAACAGATCACCAAGCATAATATTTCATCAGACTAATGGCTGAATTCAGTTCCAACTCTGTCATCTCTTCTCCCCTACTACATAATTTGTATTATTCTTATTGGAATGATAAAGTGTCACAGGGAGGGGGAATGTTTGGTGTGGTAGACATGAAAACTGTTATAAAACATTTGCAATATATCACATGTGCAGTAGATAAGGTCATGCATGATTTCCTGTAGTAATAGTGGAGGTGTGATTATAATGAATGAGATAAAAAGCTGTACAGGTAAAACACATTTATTTTATTAGATTTGGAAAAAATGTCAAAGGGTGAATAAGAAAGAAAAGTAAATAATTTGCTAAAAAGGAGGTCTAGAGTTTTAGCTAATATATTATAGAACTTTGAGTACTAAAATATTCAGGTTTTGGGTTCTTTGGAACATCAGTTATATGATAATAAATGATAAGCAATTTGCATATTGTGAAGGAGAAAATTAGTCAGCCATTAGATAAATCCTTTACTAATATTTTCAAGTAACACAACAGCCCTAAACTGGATGTTCTTGAGAGAACAAGTAGACTAAATATTTTACCCAGTTGATGAAGTAGGTTAGTAATAGTTCAGTTATTGTTCAAATTCTCTGAAGCTATGTAGAAGCTGAGGTTGTGTTAATCATGAGATAAAAGTAAGGGACAGTAAGACAAGGGCACAATTTAACATTTGTTAATTGGCCAATTTGGATTTATCAGGAGGGTTGAGAAGGAATTGCTAAGAGTAGTAGAAAATATTCAGCCATTCAGTATCTTTAACAGAATATATTTGGACAATATTATTATATAATGATAGGTTTACATGGACTGAAATAATAATACAAAATGAAATAAATAATGATTGTTGAACAATATACTGAAGATGTAATTTTGTGGTTAATTGTGTGATTAACATATGCAGACAGTCATTATAGAACTTAATATTTAAAAGCTTGATATTGAATATGTTTTATTCCTCTCTCCAATGTTTTATGGATTATGACTACAGTAAGGGCAAATCTCACAATTGTGACTGAATTTCACACCAGTCAAAATATATATATTTTACATTCAGTGCTCTCCTCAATGACTTACTTATGTGCCCTATTGTAAAATGTCCTCATTATCCTGATCACAGCTTTAGATGAGCAACTCCACACCCCCATGTACTTCTTCCTGAAGAACTTATCTTTCCAGGATCTCTGCCTCATTTCAATCACTATTTCCAAAGCCATTGTCAATTCTTTGATCCACAGCAAATCCATCTCCTTTTTTGGCTGTGTTGTTTGGGTCTTTCTTTTTTTTTTTTTTTGGCAGATGCAGAGCTGTTTCTACTCACAGCAATGTCCTTTGACCACTATGCTGCCATCTGCCTTCCCCTGCACTATGAAATCATCATGAACATGGGTACGTGCGTGCAGATAGTGGCTATGTCTTGGTTCAGTGGTGTTCTCACTGCTCTGATGTACACAGCTGGTACCTTCTCCTTACCCTGCTGTGGGTCTAACATGATCCATCAGCTCTTCTGTGACATCCCCCCGTTATTAGGTATTTCTTGTTCAGAAAATGTAACAAGTGAAATTGTGCCCATATTAATTAGTGTGGATTTAGATTTCTCCTGTTTTATTTTCTTTGCAGTTTCTTATGTCTACATCTTTTCCACTGTCAAGAAGATTCCATCAACAGAAGACCAATCAAAAGCCTACTCCACTTGTCTTCCACACATGGTGATAGTTGTGTTATTTCTCTCTTCTGGCTTCACAGCTTATCTAAAACCAACTTTAAGGACTCCTTCTATTTTTGACCTTATAATTTCTGTGTTCTATACTATGGTACCCCCAACCTTGAATCCCATCATATACAGTCAAAAAACAAGGCTATGAAGATGGTTCTGCACACGTTGATAAAGAGAAGCATCATCAATAAGTAAGATATGCCTTTTAATTTCGATATCACATATAATATACAAGAAGTCATTGTTTATTCATTTCTCCTCCAAATCTTACAAGTACATATTTAAAAATAAATAAATGAGCAGATTTTTATTAGAAATTTCAATTGGGTAAAATTGTCACAGTTTTCTCTTATCATGTAAGTCTATGGAACTCCAAAATCTGTAGATCCATTTGTCAACCCATTATTAAGTATTGTTCATAAGCAGAATTCTAGCTATTTGTAATATGTTGTAAAGAAACACGTTTGCTTAGAAATCATAATGATAAAACACATGAAAGCAACAAATAAAAATCTACCCCCAAATACTACTGTCTTATGATTTATCAACCAATTCCAATTATTAAAATCTTGTAGAATCATTTGACATATTAATGTTATTCATTCTTTGCATTAGGCTGTTTATATAAATACACCATGAGAGGTGATTTGCTTCAAAATACAATGTGATGATCTCACTCAACAAATTGTACTTATGGGTAGCTATCTTTCATTTCATATACTCATTTAGGGTTTTCAGTCAAATAATAAATGCAATATGTGTTTTATATGTTTTCTTTTTCCAGAAAAAGATACTAGAGAGAGGGACCAAGATGGCGTTAGTGTAGGAGGGCGCACACTGCAAGTTCCCAGAGCAAGGCGGATTGTGGACGGGGTCCTGCCCGGGGATCTGTGCTGTGCACGCATGGAGTGAGAAGCTCGAGACATCTACCTGGGCGGATCAGCAGCGTGGACCAAACAGTGGAGATTCGTGAGTTTTGAGGCTGCCGGTGGAGGTTGGCACAGGCGGCTGAGCCCCACAGTTAGGGGAAAAAAAATAAAACGGCCATTTTTTGAGCCGCGGGCGGGGCAAAAATGTTTTATTTTCTGGGGATCTGGCTGCCTGGCGCCCCTTGGACATTGTGTGAACAGAGCAAATGAGCTAATCAGCACCCAGTAAACCGGAGGGGGGATTTTGGTCGGGAAACGCAGCTGATTTCCCTAGCCATCCAGGGATAAGACTCAGGCTGCTGCAGAGCCAGGAGGAAGGGACACTTCCCAAAAAAGGGAGGGTTTGGTTGGAAGACAGGGAAGGGTATTTTATATTTTTAGACATTGATCTGGCTGCCTGCACCGCCCCATAGCTTTGGGGAGCAGATAAGCCAACCTGAAGCACAATTAGGCTGAGAGCAGACGCAAATCTGCACTCAAACTGATGTACTGAGCAGCCCGGTGATGCTGGAGCTCAGCTTCAAAAGGGGTGGAATCCGCCGTCTTTAGCACTCCTCATTGACTAACATCAGAGCTTCAGCTAACCTGGGGAGTCCGGAAAGTGGGACGTGCTTGATTAATTTCCAGGGGCCCAGCTAGGGTCCCTTCTGTAAGGGGGTTGGTCTAGAGGAGGAATTATTTTGGGTCCTGCATTTGGCTAAAAAAAAAAAAAAGTGACGTCACCTCAACAAATTAAAAATAAATTCTTTTCAATTTAGTTTAATAGTTAAAAGTTGCTTCAGGACCTGCATATAGAACCCTGTGGGGAAATTCATTGATAAACACAAGTAGGCAGGAAGGATCCACGTGGACCCTAGGGGAATCAATGACCTCCCTTAGCTCTGTTTGACTGCTTGCCTGTTTGGATATTTGGTTTCTCTCTGTTACTTTCTGGTCTATTGCTATTATCCCTGTTTTCCTCTGCCCTTCCTTTTTCCTTCTATTTTTTTTTTTTTAAATAGGTGCTGGCAGCTGGTCGCTTCTTTGCTGGGCTTCTTATTCAGTAATTTCCCACTCACTGTATATAATGATTCTGTATTACAAACTATGGCTTATCCTTCCTGCATCTTTCTGCCTTCTGTTTTCTGTTGTGGCTCTTAGAGACAACATTTTTCATAGGCCCACAACTTAAGGGTGTCAATTTCTATCCCATCTATTTTGTTTTCTTCTTCTTTTTTCTTTTTTTTTTTATTAGTATTAACTTTTTCATTTCAGATCTTTCTCTACTATTTTTCTCCCTCCTCATAATTCTAGCCTTCTAAATCACTATATATATATATTCCTCCATTTGTTTTCCCAGTCCATTGTAGGAACTCCATATTTTTTCCTAGTACTCTACACTGCCTACACAACTATAACATTCATCTCATTAAGTCTCATTTTGCCCCTTTTCTAACTTTTATCAATATTTCTATTATCCTTCTGCCTTCCATACATCTTTTGATTCCTCTGGCCCTAACCTTTTGCCTTCAAGGGAACATAGAAAGAAGCAAGGAAATAAAATAAGAAGAAACACTGCCAAAGAGAAATCTTAACTCACAAGCAGAACCAACAGCTAAATAAAATTCTAGAGCATAGAGAAAAGCTAATCAACTGAACAAACCCATCAAGATAATATGATGACCAGAGGGCAACAGAAAAATACAAATGACTCTGAAAAACTGGAAAACATGGACCAGTCCAGTGCACAAAATAAAAACCAGGAAGCAATGCAGTACATCGAACAACTAATCAAAGCTA
>JAKSZT010047364.1:16734-33571 GCA_026826555.1 Tolypeutes matacus | reverse complement strand
CAAACCAGTTTCTGATCTGTTCTATTGTGTTTAAGGATCCAAGTTCAGTGGCAACAGTTCTCACAGAAATATTTGACGTATACAGAGGTTCAACCCCAGAGACATCAGGGATGGTGGAGCCTCTCTGACAAATACATTCCTCACTTTCATAATGAAAAGTGTCCCCTTGAACATTTTTCAAGCGAGTGAAAAAATATTACATGTTAAATCCACTCTAACCTTTCAATCCCCCTAAGCATTTGAATACTTTCACTACAGTATATCATGGTGTGAGAAGTTTCAAGTTTCCTCACTGTAGGACATCTTTCTATCCATGCTTCAGCCAACAACCTAACAAACTATTATAGATATTTATAGTCCCTTGAGTTACAACCTTGTGCCCATAATCTCTGCTGCATTGATCCATGCTTTCATTTTTAAAATCGGCTGGAAATAATATATCAGAAATGGGTTGGCTTTTATAAATGGGATTTACTAGGTTACATGCTTATAGTTCTGAGGCTGAATAATGTCCAAATCTAGGTCATCAGGAGAGCCTTTCTCCCTGAGCTGCAACTGTAGGTAATCAGACACAGGGCAAGGTCTAGTCATCTAGAGGCCTTTCCTCCAGGCCATTGCTTTCAGCATCTGGCTAAAGTGCCATCCTTTCAACTTCTGTGTTCCAGTGATTTCAGCTTCTTGCTCCTAGAGCCTTCTCTCTAAGCTCCTGGGTTCCTTTCTCTCTCTGGAGATTTTTTCTGTGCCTAAGGCTTTTTATTCCTCCATTTCTAAAGGATTCCAGTAAGAGGATTAAGAGCCAGCCTAGATCAATCAACATAATCAAAGGTCGTAACCAAAGTAATTTAACCCAAAGTTGCCAACTACAATAAGTTTACATGCACAGGAATGTATTAGACTGAGGACATGATTTCCTTGGGTCCACAAAACCCTAAAAGTGCCACAGCTCCCATCCATAAATTCAGCAGTTCATAATTTTACTTTCTGTCAACCAATATACCATACCTTGAATATCCGCTCTCACACATATTCCCCTGATATCCCTTTGTTTACATTTGAATATTCATTAAGTTCTTTTGGAGTGTAGAACACTCCTCCTCGTGGGTCACACTATGCAACTCCCCTTTAGGGCCTGTTGAGGCTTCTGTCTAGTTATAGATCTGGAAGAAAAGAAGGTGGTGGGGTGGATCACGAAAAAGATAAGCAGTGCCTTGCAGAAAAACTACTTGAGGGGATTGCATTACAGTTTTTTCTGGGGAAACAAGTTTAATTCCTTTGGCTGGAGACTGTTTACTCATTAGAGACAATTATAGGTTTATCAGGCAAAGGGGCATTATCTCTTCCAATGGACTTAAGGTAGCTGATTGCTCAGGGCAAACGATTACAGATTTATCTGGCCTAGAAGACACAGTGGAATTCAGGAGTTCAATTGTCCCCATCATCATCGTCATCATCATGATCGGTGCATATGTCCCCCTTTCAATTTCCAGGATTAGTTTCCTTCCCAAATGTCCCCTCGCTTTAAAAGCTGATACCCTGAAATGTTGGGAATTCAATGAGTTGTAAGACAGTTACTTGTATGATGAGACTTTACATTTGGTTTTGAGAAATCTCAAGTCTGCAGCAAAAAGAAAAGTTTCTTTTAGGGCACACAAGAAACTTTGACATCATTCATGTGTTACTTGAGCTGAGAATGTCATGCTGTGAGATCATTTTTTTAAATACCTTGATCCAGTGCATTTAGGAACAAGAAGTCATCATTTATAAGTGTTTCAGGAGAGCATTTTATAGACTGCAATGTGAACAGTGGTCCTTGGGTTTGTGCTCTTTGTGACTGGCCTCAGTCCTTATAAATTATTATTGTCTCCTGTCCCAGGATGAAGAAAAACTGGCCAGTCGTACAAAGCAGTCTTCCTTCCGGCATGCTGCCTCTCAGGATCTTTCATTTACTTCAACTTTTAATGTCTGACTTCAAATCTATATTGTGTTCATTTCAGTTTGCTTATGATATTAGCAATTGTCACACATTTATCTCTTCAAGTAAAAATGCTTCCATCTGAAAGCAAACCATATCTTATTCAGTTTTATTGTCCACTTACAAGTCACAAGGCCTTACATAAAATACATGGTCAAATAAATGTTTGCTGAATTGAATTAAGTGAAGTAGGACGTGAGGGGTGCATTGTTCTTAACACATGTCTTTATAAGAACTACTTAATTTGCTAATTCAAATTTTTCTTTGATCCAAATTAAATGTTTTCTTGTAGAAATTGACATAAAATCTTAGGTTTTTCAACATTGTTAAACTTTGACAGATCATGTCATGAAAAGTAATACAGAATAGTTTGTAAAACTTATGATTTCAGAGCTTCTTTGGTTAAAAGGCTAAGAAAAAAGTTTCAGAAAGGAGCCTCAAGGTTTGCCCCCATTAAACAACCGTTAACCCCTCTGGTCACTCAATGAAATACACCACTTCAAGCAACAACTATAAATATTAAAGCAGCATATAATTTCACAATTTACAAAATTCAGAGCAACACTCAAAGAACTAAATGTAAGTGGTGAAATTGTGCATCAAACCACAAGTATATGTTCTGAGTCTCTGCCCGGCCCAAAGCTCACCATAGGATAGCACTGTGATAAAGAAAAGGAAAAAGAAAGTTCTACCATGAAGTAGATTTCACGTCCTTTGGTAAACTTGGTGTATTGTATCTCAGGCAGCAAATGATGAATGATAAGGGCCAGTGAAGAAGTCTACATAAACTGATGACAATATAGAGGTGAAAACAAAACGGGAAAATAAGTTCCCCCAAAAACCTCTCTTAATGTTCTGTATGAATTCGCTTAAAAGAGTGTAGATTAAGTTATCCAGTGATCAAATCTGCAAAGAATGGCTTCTATTCCACTGAGATTGGACAGGATCTGGTAATTTCTTACCCTAATAAAAAGAAAGACGGTGTCAATCGTAAGAGGGTCTGGTCAATAATGAATCTGGAAAAAATTCTCTCAGTTTTTCCCAGTGGCATTTATTATCAAATTGAAACACTTTCTAATATTTTTAGGATTAAACAAATAAAAAATAATTTTAAGATCAGAGATACAGGTTTTTAATTGTTCAACAAAGATGTAGAAATACAAAAAGAGAAAGTGTAAATCTTTGGTGTTGGAATGAAGTTGGATATATCACTATAAACTCTTGCTTTTAAAAGTAGAAAGAATGGTACCCTTGGAGCAATGAGCATACCTTGGGCTCAGGTCTTTGTTGTAGATATACAGTGCAATAAAAGAAACCAAAGCTTCTTGGAGATATGACTGATCCCAGGGCTTGAGATAGGAAAGTACTAGATGAGCTTGTGCCTAAAAGTATGGAAGTCATCCAGAAACATGGGAACCTGCCAAAAAGAGACAGGATCTAGGCTGATGATGATGACATTGAGAACACCTGGAAGAAATTGAGCATTAAAATCAAAGTTGTAATAATGTAGTGTAAACTATTGAATGAATAAGAACATTTCGGTCCAAATGAATTTAATTGATGTGACAGATAAAAAAGTGAGGTAGATAAGAAAGCTCTTCCTTAAAGAAAAACAGCAATGAATAAAAGAACAAGGAGTGCTGGAGGTAGAAAATAGAAAATCATCATATGGTAACCTAAGAGAAGAATTGATTAAGGTAAGAAGCATCAATGGCTGCAAAACTGGTGAGTAAATGTGTACAGTTAGAGTATTTACATAGTGTCAAACTATGTTCCCACAAGATGCTTATTAAACAGAAATGAAAAAAGAGTAAATTTAGAGTATAGATATATTGGCGGACAATATTTTAACCAAATTATCAAAGTTACTATCTTCAGTAATGACACAAATCAGTATCAAGTGCCTCCTGATGGAAGGCACTGAAGGAGAAAAAAAAAGTTGTCCTTCTTAGTCAAGAAAGAAAAAAAAAAAGCATAATCTGAAATGAATCATGATAAAATATCTGACAAACCAAATGAAAGGACAGTCTAAAAACTGTTTGTCTTCCAAACATGTTTAGATCATGAAAAATAGTCTCAGGAACGATTGCAGTATAAAGGTATAAATGAGATGAAAGATAAATGTAAATTCATATTCTGGCCAAACACAGACACCCACAAACATGCACACAATAGAATTTCTGTTTTTAAGAAACACCCTAGTATCAAAGGGAGATAATGTCTCTATTTTCCACTTAAATAGTATGCATTATCATTGAAGTAGTTTGTGGTAGAACCCAAATTCTAGTTCTACCTGTCCATAACTGAATTTTATGTGTGATTTTTCCCCAACATATTGCCACATAGTAAACAAGAATGCTCATTCCAGATATCACCAGAGATAAGATTCTAAAATAATTCATTTTTTTGTGAAATCTGGATAGAAACATGTTGGAAGCAGAACTGATAATACACTATAGCTCTCATTGAATCTAAGTAAATAGACAAGTAAAGCAAAGGATAATAATTCTTTCTAATTGTGGTTTCCATAAGGAAGTTCCTTGCTGATATTGCGAATAAGCCTAGCTTTCTGCTTATTACATGAAAACTTACATTTTCCAGGTTTCTTATTGGATAGATTTGCAGGTGAACAGATACTGCACAGCAGCTTTTACATCGTTGTTCCTCAAACTATAGATTATAAGATTCAACATGGGGGTCATTGCCCCATAAAACAGGAACATGAGCTTGTCTGATGTTTGAAACTTGTCTTCCCCAGACTGGTCCTGAGACCTGGGCTTTGCATACATAAAGAAAATGGTACCGTAAAATATGATCACCACAGTCAGATGTGAAGAGCAGGTGGAAAAGGCCTTGCGCCTCCCTGTGGCTGATTTCATTCTCAAGATCGTGTAGAGGATGAAAATATAGGAGAAGATGACTAGCAGTGGAAGAACCAGGAAGGCGATGTTGGTCACCAGCATGGTGATAACATTTAGCGATATGTCACCACAGGCCAACTTGAGGACAGCTAAGATTTCACATCCAAAATGGTTGATAACATGATTCCCACAAAACGGCAGCCGCATGGCAAGAGCTATGTGCAGAATTGAGTTAATTCCACCAAAGAACCATGACATGGAAGCCATCAGCACATACACCACCTTGCTCATGATGACAGAGTACCTCGGAGGGTTACAGATGGCCACAAAGTGGTTAAAAGCCATCATGCCAAGGAGCAAACCCTCTGTTGACCCCATGGCAAGCACAAGGATCATCTGTACTGGACATCCATAGAAGGAAATGCTTCTTTTCTGAGATATGATGGACACCAGTGTTGATGGAATGGAAGCAGATGTATAGCAGATATCCAGGAAAGAGAGGTTTCCCAGGAAGAAGTACATGGGGGTGTGAAGACGGGCATCAAAGATGCTTGCTATGATGAGGACACCGTTGCCAAACACGATCACTAGATACATCACTAGAATCAGAACAAAGAAAATAATCTCAAGTTTTGGATGCCCTGAAAGGCCCAGAAGAAGAAATCCTGACACAAATGTCTTGTTATACTTATCCATGTCATCTGCTTTTAGGATATCGGAGGAAGACATACCTAAAATATTTCAGTGCCAAGAAATAATTGTTAAAATTACGAAGAAATCATTTTTTAGAGTTGAATAAAAGGAGTGTTTGCTTGAAGCTCTGGCATCCAAGTACTTTTAACAATGTGTGTGATGAAAATACAAAGAAACTGAAAATTATGGATGTACCTATGCCCCACAGTTAATGTGTGATTATCTAGCTATGATGAGACATAGATTGATAAGTAACCTCTCCTTCTCTAGAGAACACATAATGAATTGAAGGTTATATAATCTATTAAGATTACAGACCTCCAAAGCGATTTTTCATTTCATCAGGCCCAGGTTTCAGGTGATGAAAATGGCAAAATTCAACTCTGCAAGGAATGGTGTTTTGATTCATTGTTAAACTCCATGGTCAAATGTCAAGGCAACTTTGATTTTCATGCACATTTCTTTCTATGCCTTCCAATACCATATTCCAGTCAGGTTTATTTGTATGCTATAGACCTTAATTCATTATTGTTATAGCCAGTAATAAGTCAAACGACATGTATTGCTATTTAATAGCTAATAAGCCAAAGTCGGTTGTTGATCTCCTAAGTCCATTCTTAATATCTTCTTTGATTGTTCTTATGACAAGACAGCTTGTTGGAAGAGTTCTGCTTGGATATGATGGAGAATCCTTGGAGAACATTATATAATCTCTTCGCTTTCAATTGTTTCATTCTATAGCTTGAGAGTTTATCTTGATTATTTCCTTTTTTAAGCCAACCTGGTAAAGCATAATAATCCTAAGTATTTTATAAAGAAATAGATGTATTTGTGTATACCATTTTTCCTCTTACAAAGTATAATCTTTCTTTATATTATCCCCATTTGTTTCCAATGTATAAGACAGAATTTAACCAAAGTTACCAAGATATTAAAGAATAAAGTAGAGCTTGAATCAGATCTTTGACACCAAGTCTAGTTCTCTGCTGCATGAATTCTCATACGCATGGGAATTGCCTGGTAGGCTTGTTAAACTGCAATGTCTGTTTTATTGCTCAGGGGAGGGACAGAGATTCTGCAATTCTAATAATCTCCTAGGCGACGCTGATGAAACTGGTCTAGAAATCACACTCAGTTTCAATGCTTTAATCTCCACTGAGTCAGCAGACTATCCAGATTTTCTGAAGCAGAGAGACTTTCTTCTGTCTTATTATATAGACTGGCTTAGCAACCTGGCACATGAAAGAACATACTTCTTTTGTGCTTACAGAAAACTCCATTCTTCCCATGCTGTTAAATGCTCTTGTTCAACTGGAGATTCTGCTTTAGTGTTCAGGGCACCTGCTGAGAATCTACATTCTCATAAGCTCCCAGATAGTGTTGACACAATTGGTGAAGAATAATACTGAGTATAAAGGCTATAATCTACATCATCAGGAAACTATCAAGATATTTCTGATCCATGGAGAATTGCCTTTGTCTTATTGTTAGATCGGGTTAGCAAACTGGGAAATTACAAGAACATACTTCTTTTGTTTTACAGTAAACTCCAGTCATGCAGTCTTATTAAATACTCTTAACATAAAAATATTGTTGAAAGACATGGTTTGTTTAGAAAGCAGTTAACTTGGGCTGGGCTCTAAAATATTTTTAGGACATTCCTGATGGCCTAACTGAGCACATTCATATTCCAAGCACAGGAAGAAAAGGAAATCAATAATTTCAAGCACCTGTTAGTACCATGTTCACAATCAGTTAGTGATGTAGCAAAAGACCTGCTGAAAATATAATATAAACAGAATTACATTGTGTAGTTTGGCTGAAAATTATGAATTTTCCTGGAAAGAAGAAGTTTATGAGCAATAAATCGCTCAAGGTCAATTCAGGAAGAATTTCAGACTTAGGCCAGACCTGGAAGAGAAGCGAGGATGGGGGTAACTTAGAAGACAAAACAGCTTGAGCTAAGTTTAGGAGTAATCAGATTGCAGTACCTCCTCTTTGGATAAGGGAAATTCTGTAAAGGAGTGGTAAAAAGCATAACTAACAAGGAGAGCGTGATTGGAGTACATAAAGGTTCAAAATCTGGAGAAAAATGGACACCTATTTTTCTGGGGAAGAATCTCATTCAACCAAGCAGGGCTGAGAGCTCAGAACCTGTGAATTTAATTGCACCCAACTTGAACCATACAAATATGATTCTATGAGGTTTTTGAGCAGAAATATGACATAAGAATTAAGATATTTTAGAGTAAAGTGGTTATTAATTCATGGCACAAGAATTAAGATATTTTAGAGTAAACTGGCTGGACGTGAAAAGTGATCTTTCCATAATTACCACCAGATACGAGGTTGGCCAAAATCATGAGCTACTCCTCAGGTGACTAATGAGAGTTATTAAGAATGTCAGCACAGCTCATTTTCCCCGTTTTCCCACTGAGTTTCCTGTATGATAGTAGCTAAGAAACACACTGTAGAGTAGATAAGGACATGGAGTCCAAAACCAAACATGGCAGAGGGATTCTTATAAAAGTATTAATTGAGTTAAGGAATAGACTGTAGACATTTTTTAACTTTAAAGAAAATTGCAAAAGAAGGAATATGCCATCTCAGTTTGTGAGGCCATAAGCCAGAGAAGCCATGAATTCCTAGAATATAAAAACAAAAAAAGAAAGAAACAAACAAACAAACAAACAAAAACCCTCCTAGAGGCTCATCTTAAAGCACACATGCATATTCCTATACATATTCCTAAGATACCTATCTGTACAAGACTACTCCTTTTACACCTCAGTAACTTCAGGAAACATGTTTATGGCCTTTCAAGTCCAGACTTGGTTCTGTGCCTTCCTTGTTGTAGCCCATACAAGCCTCTATACACCCCTGGGGGTGCAGAGCTCTACTCTGAATGTCCTATGTTCTCCCAGTTTGGAAATTCCCTAATAAGCTGTTACTATTTTGCTCTTTGGTGTGGCCTACTTTGTTTTTTGGTCTTAATTTCCAATCAAACTTTGATGGAACAGATTCTGTAGGTTCAGAGCAAGTAAAAATTCAGCATAAATATGCTATTTTTATTAATTAATTTATATAAATTTCAGGACTACATAAAAATATCCTGTTTTCATTTCATTTAGACAATTTTAATTTCAGGCCTCTAGGTGTCATATCATGCCCTTTAAATTAGTTTATTTGGCTCCAGTCTCATGGATAACATTGGGCAGTGCCCTTTCCACTATACCTTTTCCACTATGTCCTGATGAACAGGTGCCAATAAAATCTGCATAGAATTTATATGACAAAAACAGGGAATGGTCAACAACAAGCGTAGACAAAATGAGATCTCAGGACTACGTGACTATAGTCATTCAATAGAGACTGTAGGAAACTGACAATGATTCTACACCGACTCTACTTCTTATGACAAATAAAAGTTCTCCCTACATAATTCCTAGAAATTAATCAAAGTATGTTTTGTATAAAGGCAGGAGCACTTTGATCTGCCCAATCATGAATATAAATAAAGAAAGATGGCAGGACACTGACCCTACTAGAAAACATGCTGGGATTCTAGGTCTGGCCACTGGGTCCAGGACTGCAGAGGATTCCTCTTCCAGACGTTGTAATGACAATGACTCTTAGGCCACCTCCAAGCTTCCCCTGCCACTGGCTCCAAGCTGTCCCCTCCCGGGGAGAAATCCCCTCTGCCATTCAAACCCACACTGAGCACTGACCTGTCTTGTCACCTTTCCTATCAGCTCCCAATACCTTAAAGGGCTTATCCTGAATTTTGTGAGACAACAGACAACGTGGGGGAAGTTGCTTGTGTGTCTTGCTTATCCCTCTACACTAGTGCCTGACAAAGTGGCTGCACATAATAGATGGCTCTCAACTGAATGATAAATATTTAATTTATAGGTTCCTAAAAATTACCTTGTGCAGAATTAGTGAACGCACGAGAGGTACAAATTTAATATGTGCCACTTTTTCTTTGCCACAAGCTTTAAGTTTTTCTTTGATGGCTTATTTCTTTTCTTTAGTATCATTCAGTCAGTGAAAACCATCTGCTACCTACTATATATAATTGCCAATTTAAGTAATATAAGTAGAGAGGGAGCATCTCATATTCATTTGAAGAAATAAAACTTGGATTTAGCGTAGTGGAAAAGTGCTTGCGACTTAGTATCAAACTTTTGTTTTGCATTACATTGCTTCTAACTTATACGCTCAGTATGCTTTTTGTAAAATATTGATAAATATACTTGCCTTACTTTTCTCACAGGTGTGCTATGATGAAAAATAATGCATTTCAAATTGCTTTATGGTTTCAAAAGCATTATAGAAATAATAATAAACTCTTGTATTATGGTGACATTAATTTGGTAGTTTATTGTTTCAGGTTATTCAAAATAGAAACTCATATTTAATATTACATTGTGTTATAATTGAAGAGTTGCAATGTCATGATACTTAGGACTTACCTTAATACTGATGAATTATTTCCACCTTTTGGAAGAGCAGGTTATTGTTCCTTAATATTTGTGTCCCTCTAATTTAAGATCAGGTAGAAATAATGTCAGATTCCACAGATGTGAAGAGTAAATATTTGTTATGCAACAGCAATTGTAATTGTTCCTCAACCCCCAAAGCAATTTAAAGTTGGAGAGAAAGATATGCGGAATGGAGCAACTTCTGTGCCTCGGGGACAGTGTCCCATAGTCCCAATTGGGTGTGGTGCTGGGACTAAACTGTGCTGAACAAGAGTTCAATAAGTGAAGTAAAAGCCACCTGCACAAGTGACTTTTAGGAATAGGGAGTGTGCTTACCAAACACATGTGAGGAAATGTGAAAGCTTTCAAATTCCAATGTATCTACCAAAGAAAAAGTAATTAAGAGTTAGTACTTCCGTATAATATTTTAGGTAATCTAAGCACCTCTTAAAATATATGTATATATATATATAAAAAATAACATTTTTGTAAGCAAATACACATATATGCATATATATTTATATATCATTTTACAAATGTTTGTATGTATTGTGAGAATTTTGATTTCTACCCATAATAAAAAAATAAAAAATAAAAAAATAAAAATAAAAAAAAAAAAAAAAAGAGTTAGTACTCAGTAAATCGAAGGACAATACAAAAGTCAAATGCTAGATTTGAAAAAATGATCTAGAGGTTAAATGAATTGAAATGTAGTATTTCTGTGAATTAAATGATTATCACTCAACTTTTTGCAGGCTTTCTCTTCTGTCTTTTGACCAAATGACCTTACACCTTTTTTTTTCTTTTGTAATAAAAAGAAATACAGAGAAACCATAAAATTAGTATTTCTATAAGACAAAAGTGAGTCCACAGTTTTCAGGCACAGAAAAATAATTCCATATTCAGCCCTGAATTCAGATACGTATATTGCAAAATATTTTCCTAAGTGTTTTAGAAAGACTATTTTATATAAGGTCTATTTTATATGTCAACACTTAGATTGTCCTTGCAATACCCTTGTAGAGAAGATGTTTCTCTGTAAATACTGGATTCTGAGAAATAATTTGCTTAAGAAGCAGGGGCAGTGTTTACGCACTCACATAGACACACAAGAAACGCCCCATAAGATACCAGACGTGCCTCTAAATATAAACGGAAATAAGTCAGCATTTTTATATTATAAACTCATAGGCATTTAGAGCTGTGAAACTCTAGTAATTATATAGTAAGACATTCCCTTCTATAGGCGGATACATTGAGGCATGAATTGATGAAAACGGGTTTCAAAGTCCCACAGGAATATTGAATAAATATCAATTTGGAAAGTCTACTTTCCTGAATAACAATACAGATATTATCTGTACTATCTCTTCAACTTGTTGTAAAACTGAAAATAATTCCAAAAAAGCAAGTTTATTCCAAAGAATACCAAGTTAATCATGTCTGGAGGGGTGATTATATTTTGTATTTTGTTAATTTTAGTGTCATAGAAGTTAAGGGCTGAAAACACTATAGAAATGAACTAAGATTCCATTTTCTATAGGTGAGAATATGCTAAGGTATAAAGTAATGAAATAATGTCCCAATGTCACAAAATCCCTTAATATTTTCATTAATAATCACTACAAAATCTTATATTGTAGATGACAAAAAATATTTTAAAACAACTTCAAACCTTTGGAAACCAGGGTTTATTTGTTATATTTTAAAATTGATTTTTTTCCAGTACCTTACTTTTAAAATTAATTTGTTAATTAATAGATGTGTGGTTACTGAGCACCCTTATGTGCCAGTAGCAGCTCTGTCAATTTTAATTGACATTGAAAAAGGAATGTATGCTAGAAAAACAGTGTTAATATAGATACACAAATATATAATAGCCAATTAATTTAAATTACAAAATAATACTTGATTAAAAATTCTCATAGAAGCAACATGATTTTTCCAAAGGAACATGAATTTTAAGAAATGCTAGAGGCTCCCATTATTTCATGGGTAAAATTTTATATGAATAATTTATAATCAAAAATGACATTTGAAATGTGGTCTTAAACAATTCTCAGTATGACATTATAAAATTGGAATGAAAGTGAATTGTATTACTATATTTATTCCTTTTTCTTCCTCAAGCATAAAATAGTGTTTTTCTACAAATATTCATGATAGTTTATTGATTTATTTTTGCAAAATTCATGTGAGCTATCATAGATGAATAAAATAGTCCTTTTATCTTTATATTTTATGCTTTTTTCCTTCAATAGTAACAAGGACACAATAGAGTACATAAAATCTCTTCATCTCTACTAGCATGCATAAACAACATTACTGAGAATATTATATTGCAAGAGAATGGAGTTGTTATGATCGCTGTCTTCAAGTGATCTGAACATAGTAGGACATGCAGACCTATAGCATAATGAATATAAGGCAATTTGCAGAGAACCAGGCCACCAAAATCTTGCATGGCTTCTGTTGTTGTAGTTTTCTATGGAATTTAATTAAAAGGCACCATTATATTAAGAGACTTCCTAAATATATTAATTATATTAAGGGAGATCATGCATATTACAGGAATGTGCTTTTTTACCTATCTTGGCAATCAGGACAATACACTCCAAAGTGGCTGGGTAGTCATCTTTACTTCCAGGTCAATGGAATCATTGTTGTATCTCCTGGTGAAAATGCTTCTACCTTGGGTCTAAGGCTTCTAGACCAGAAGAGCATTAGGTGATGAGGATAGGAAACAAAACTTTCCTCTGGACAACTAGGGGTTTTAGCGAGTGGTGCCAGTCATATTTCCACGTGTGAATTCCTAAACCCATGAATTCTGCTCTGAGAGATACAGCACAATGGAATGGATGCTGATTTGGAACATAAAGTATGTAGAACACTGCCCAGCCCTACATGATATTGCCACGCAATTTATACCTTACCTGAATCCTTACCCTTAAATGCCATTCTACTATTCTCTCAGTCCAGTTGCTTTAGGATGATGGGGTAGGACCCATAAATTCCCCGGGCATGCATACAATGCCACACTTCATTAACTGTGGAGCAATTTAGTGAGGGAACCATGACGGTGGAGAACGCATTTTGTAAGCCTTCTCCACCGTAGGAGTTTATGCAGGGCAGATAATTCTGTATCCAGAATCCTATACCAGTAGGAACAAAACACTTCTCTTTGCACAATGGAGTGGTCTAATGTAATCTATCTCCTAACAGGTGGCTGCCTGAACACCTTTAGGAATGGTGCAGTATGAGCAATGAGTGATGGCCTCTGCAGGTAGCAGATTGGGCACTCAGCATTGGCTGTAGCCAGGTGGGCCTTTGTGAGTGAAAATCCATTTGCCTCTTCCCAAGCATTACCTCTGTCCTTACCACCATGGCCACTTTGTTCATGAGTCCATTGGGCAATGAAAGGATTGCCTGGGGAAAGAAGCCAACTGGTATTCACAGAATGGGACAGCTTTTCCACTGGTTTATTAAAGTTCTGCTCTGCTGAAGTCAACCTCCAATGAGAATTCATATGGGACACACATATCTTCCTTATTTTCACCCATTCAAAAAGGTCTATCCACCCACCTCTACCATAGACCTCTTTGTCAGCAATTTGCCAAGTTTTTCTCTTCCAAGTCCCTGAAGACAGAGCCAAACCCTTGGGCAAAACCCAGGATCAGTATGTAAATGCACCTCCAGCCATTTCTCTATTCAACAAAATGAACAATCAGGTGCACTGCTAGAAGTTCTGCCCACTAGTAAGATTTTCCTTCACCACTACTCTACGGGGATGTTCCATAAGGGGTTGGAGTGCCGCATCTGTTCAGTTTCTGGTGGCACCTGAATAATATACAGAACTGTTAGCCAGGCTTGACTTACTCTTCCTCAGGCAATGATTTTAGAGATTATAAAATCACTAAAGGGATTATAGCACTAGGCTGTGAGAGAGAAAATAATGTGCAGGACACGGGGTCATTGGCATTTATGCCATTTTGCCATTCAACTTACTTGCGCCTTCATGCCTGCTGAATCCAAATCGCATAAAACCACTTCCATTTGTGATGAAGTGCTGCTGTGCACACCCAACCTTATGTCTTGGTTGGTCTGACAACACTCAGTTCATGAGGGACAGTTATGGTCTCCTGGTTTATTGGTGGACTGTGGGTGGGTGTTCAGTCTTTACTAGGCCCATGAGTAGATCAAAAGCCATTTTCTCGAAAAGACACTAGATATCTTCAGAGGATGTCAGGGTTTTGCTACAAAATCCTGAGGGTCTATACTGTGATGCTCCTATAGGCACCAGCTAAAGGCTCCAAAGAGCATTTCTATTTGCCACCGACACTTCAACACCATTGGGTCTCCTGGATTGCATGGCTGAAATGGCAGAGGAGATTACATAGGAGCCTGGAATCGCTAGAAAGTATCCTCTTTTTCGATAAACAACTAAATCCTACTAACATTTCAGTTCATTCTGTATATGGGCTGGAAGAGCATACCCCATGAGGAATGTGTTGTCTATAAACTCCAAAGAAGTCAACTGAAGTTGTCTGTTCTTTTTGTTTGTAGGAGGGACTAGATGCAACAGCTTACCCTTTCCCTTAGGCAGGTATACCTCAACATTCCATATCTTGCCAGGGTGATTAGATGTTGCCACATGGCTCTGCCAAACCAGTTTCTGATCTGTTCTATTGTGTTTAAGGATCCAAGTTCAGTGGCAACAGTTCTCACAGAAATATTTGACGTATACAGAGGTTCAACCCCAGAGACATCAGGGATGGTGGAGCCTCTCTGACAAATACATTCCTCACTTTCATAATGAAAAGTGTCCCCTTGAACATTTTTCAAGCGAGTGAAAAAATATTACATGTTAAATCCACTCTAACCTTTCAATCCCCCTAAGCATTTGAATACTTTCACTACAGTATATCATGGTGTGAGAAGTTTCAAGTTTCCTCACTGTAGGACATCTTTCTATCCATGCTTCAGCCAACAACCTAACAAACTATTATAGATATTTATAGTCCCTTGAGTTACAACCTTGTGCCCATAATCTCTGCTGCATTGATCCATGCTTTCATTTTTAAAATCGGCTGGAAATAATATATCAGAAATGGGTTGGCTTTTATAAATGGGATTTACTAGGTTACATGCTTATAGTTCTGAGGCTGAATAATGTCCAAATCTAGGTCATCAGGAGAGCCTTTCTCCCTGAGCTGCAACTGTAGGTAATCAGACACAGGGCAAGGTCTAGTCATCTAGAGGCCTTTCCTCCAGGCCATTGCTTTCAGCATCTGGCTAAAGTGCCATCCTTTCAACTTCTGTGTTCCAGTGATTTCAGCTTCTTGCTCCTAGAGCCTTCTCTCTAAGCTCCTGGGTTCCTTTCTCTCTCTGGAGATTTTTTCTGTGCCTAAGGCTTTTTATTCCTCCATTTCTAAAGGATTCCAGTAAGAGGATTAAGAGCCAGCCTAGATCAATCAACATAATCAAAGGTCGTAACCAAAGTAATTTAACCCAAAGTTGCCAACTACAATAAGTTTACATGCACAGGAATGTATTAGACTGAGGACATGATTTCCTTGGGTCCACAAAACCCTAAAAGTGCCACAGCTCCCATCCATAAATTCAGCAGTTCATAATTTTACTTTCTGTCAACCAATATACCATACCTTGAATATCCGCTCTCACACATATTCCCCTGATATCCCTTTGTTTACATTTGAATATTCATTAAGTTCTTTTGGAGTGTAGAACACTCCTCCTCGTGGGTCACACTATGCAACTCCCCTTTAGGGCCTGTTGAGGCTTCTGTCTAGTTATAGATCTGGAAGAAAAGAAGGTGGTGGGGTGGATCACGAAAAAGATAAGCAGTGCCTTGCAGAAAAACTACTTGAGGGGATTGCATTACAGTTTTTTCTGGGGAAACAAGTTTAATTCCTTTGGCTGGAGACTGTTTACTCATTAGAGACAATTATAGGTTTATCAGGCAAAGGGGCATTATCTCTTCCAATGGACTTAAGGTAGCTGATTGCTCAGGGCAAACGATTACAGATTTATCTGGCCTAGAAGACACAGTGGAATTCAGGAGTTCAATTGTCCCCATCATCATCGTCATCATCATGATCGGTGCATATGTCCCCCTTTCAATTTCCAGGATTAGTTTCCTTCCCAAATGTCCCCTCGCTTTAAAAGCTGATACCCTGAAATGTTGGGAATTCAATGAGTTGTAAGACAGTTACTTGTATGATGAGACTTTACATTTGGTTTTGAGAAATCTCAAGTCTGCAGCAAAAAGAAAAGTTTCTTTTAGGGCACACAAGAAACTTTGACATCATTCATGTGTTACTTGAGCTGAGAATGTCATGCTGTGAGATCATTTTTTTAAATACCTTGATCCAGTGCATTTAGGAACAAGAAGTCATCATTTATAAGTGTTTCAGGAGAGCATTTTATAGACTGCAATGTGAACAGTGGTCCTTGGGTTTGTGCTCTTTGTGACTGGCCTCAGTCCTTATAAATTATTATTGTCTCCTGTCCCAGGATGAAGAAAAACTGGCCAGTCGTACAAAGCAGTCTTCCTTCCGGCATGCTGCCTCTCAGGATCTTTCATTTACTTCAACTTTTAATGTCTGACTTCAAATCTATATTGTGTTCATTTCAGTTTGCTTATGATATTAGCAATTGTCACACATTTATCTCTTCAAGTAAAAATGCTTCCATCTGAAAGCAAACCATATCTTATTCAGTTTTATTGTCCACTTACAAGTCACAAGGCCTTACATAAAATACATGGTCAAATAAATGTTTGCTGAATTGAATTAAGTGAAGTAGGA
>JAKSZT010047364.1:0-16634 GCA_026826555.1 Tolypeutes matacus | reverse complement strand
TCCTACTTCACTTAATTCAATTCAGCAAACATTTATTTGACCATGTATTTTATGTAAGGCCTTGTGACTTGTAAGTGGACAATAAAACTGAATAAGATATGGTTTGCTTTCAGATGGAAGCATTTTTACTCGAAGAGATAAATGTGTGACAATTGCTAATATCATAAGCAAACTGAAATGGACACAATATAGATTTGAAGTCAGACATTAAAAGTTGAAGTAAATGAAAGATCCTGAGAGGCAGCATGCCGGAAGGAAGACTGCTTTGTACGACTGGCCAGTTTTTCTTCATCCTGGGACAGGAGACAATAATAATTTATAAGGACTGAGGCCAGTCACAAAGAGCACAAACCCAAGGACCACTGTTCACATTGCGGTCTATAAAATGCTCCCCTGAAACACTTATAAATGATGACTTCTTGTTCCTAAATGCACTGGATCAAGGTATTTAAAAAAATGAACTCACAGCATGACATGCTCAGCTCAAGTAACACATGAATGATGTCAAAGTTTCTTGTGTGCCCTAAAAGAAACTTTTCTTTTTGCTGCAGACTTGAGATTTCTCAAAACCAAATGTAATGTCTGATCATACAAGTAACTGTCTTACAACTCATTGAATTCCCAACATTTCAGGGTATCAGCTTTTAAAGCGAGGGGACATTTGGGAAGGAAACTAATCCTGGAAATTGAAAAGGGGACATATGCACCGATCATGATGATGACGATGATGATGGGGACAATTGAACTCCTGAATTCCACTGTGTCTTCTAGGCCAGATAAATCTGTAATCGTTTGCCCTGAGCAATCAGCTACCTTAAATCCATTGGAAGAGATAATGCCCCTTTGCCTGATAAACCTATAATTGTCTCTAATGAGTAAACAGTCTCCAACCAAAGGAATTAAACTTGTTTCCCCAGAAAAAACTGTAATGCAATCCCCTCAAGTAGTTTTTCTACAAGGCACTGCTTATCTTTTTCGTGATCCACCCCACCACCTTCTTTTCTTCCAGATCTATAACTAGACAGAAGCCTCAACAGGCCCTAAAGGGGAGTTGCATAGTGTGACCCACGAGGAGGAGTGTTCTACACTCCAAAAGAACTTAATGAATATTCAAATGTAAACAAAGGGATATCAGGGGAATATGTGTGAGAGCGGATATTTAAGGTATGGTATATTGGTTGACAGAAAGTAAAATTATGAACTGCTGAATTTATGGATGGGAGCTGTGGCACTTTTAGGGTTTTGTGGACCCAAGGAAATCATGTCCTCAGTCTAATACATTCCTGTGCATGTAAACTTATTGTAGTTGGCAACTTTGGGTTAAATTACTTTGGTTAGGACCTTTGATTATGTTGATTGATCTAGGCTGGCTCTTAATCCTCTTACTGGAATCCTTTAGAAATGGAGGAATAAAAAGCCTTAGGCACAGAAAAAATCTCCAGAGAGAGAAAGGAACCCAGGAGCTTAGAGAGAAGGCTCTAGGAGCAAGAAGCTGAAATCACTGGAACACAGAAGCTGAGAGGATGGCACTTTAGCCAGATGCTGAAAGCAATGGCCTGGAGGAAAGGCCTCTAGATGACTAGACCTTGCCCTGTGTCTGATTACCTACAGTTGCAGCTCAGGGAGAAAGGCTCTCCTGATGACCTAGATTTGGACATTATTCAGCCTCAGAACTATAAGCATGTAACCTAGTAAATCCCATTTATAAAAGCCAACCCATTTCTGATATATTATTTCCAGCCGATTTTAAAATGAAAGCATGGATCAATGCAGCAGAGATTATGGACACAAGGTTGTAACTCAAGGGACTATAAATATCTATAACAGTTTGTTAGGTTGTTGGCTGAAGCATGGATAGAAAGATGTCCTACAGTGAGGAAACCTGAAACTTCTCACACCATGATATACTGTAGTGAAAGTATTCAAATGCTTAGGGGGATTGAAAGGTTAGAGTGGATTTAACATGTAATATTTTTTCACTCGCTTGAAAAATGTTCAAGGGGACACTTTTCATTATGAAAGTGAGGAATGTATTTGTCAGAGAGGCTCCACCATCCCTGATGTCTCTGGGGTTGAACCTCTGTATACGTCAAATATTTCTGTGAGAACTGTTGCCACTGAACTTGGATCCTTAAACACAATAGAACAGATCAGAAACTGGTTTGGCAGAGCCATGTGGCAACATCTAATCACCCTGGCAAGATATGGAATGTTGAGGTATACCTGCCTAAGGGAAAGGGTAAGCTGTTGCATCTAGTCCCTCCTACAAACAAAAAGAACAGACAACTTCAGTTGACTTCTTTGGAGTTTATAGACAACACATTCCTCATGGGGTATGCTCTTCCAGCCCATATACAGAATGAACTGAAATGTTAGTAGGATTTAGTTGTTTATCGAAAAAGAGGATACTTTCTAGCGATTCCAGGCTCCTATGTAATCTCCTCTGCCATTTCAGCCATGCAATCCAGGAGACCCAATGGTGTTGAAGTGTCGGTGGCAAATAGAAATGCTCTTTGGAGCCTTTAGCTGGTGCCTATAGGAGCATCACAGTATAGACCCTCAGGATTTTGTAGCAAAACCCTGACATCCTCTGAAGATATCTAGTGTCTTTTCGAGAAAATGGCTTTTGATCTACTCATGGGCCTAGTAAAGACTGAACACCCACCCACAGTCCACCAATAAACCAGGAGACCATAACTGTCCCTCATGAACTGAGTGTTGTCAGACCAACCAAGACATAAGGTTGGGTGTGCACAGCAGCACTTCATCACAAATGGAAGTGGTTTTATGCGATTTGGATTCAGCAGGCATGAAGGCGCAAGTAAGTTGAATGGCAAAATGGCATAAATGCCAATGACCCCGTGTCCTGCACATTATTTTCTCTCTCACAGCCTAGTGCTATAATCCCTTTAGTGATTTTATAATCTCTAAAATCATTGCCTGAGGAAGAGTAAGTCAAGCCTGGCTAACAGTTCTGTATATTATTCAGGTGCCACCAGAAACTGAACAGATGCGGCACTCCAACCCCTTATGGAACATCCCCGTAGAGTAGTGGTGAAGGAAAATCTTACTAGTGGGCAGAACTTCTAGCAGTGCACCTGATTGTTCATTTTGTTGAATAGAGAAATGGCTGGAGGTGCATTTACATACTGATCCTGGGTTTTGCCCAAGGGTTTGGCTCTGTCTTCAGGGACTTGGAAGAGAAAAACTTGGCAAATTGCTGACAAAGAGGTCTATGGTAGAGGTGGGTGGATAGACCTTTTTGAATGGGTGAAAATAAGGAAGATATGTGTGTCCCATATGAATTCTCATTGGAGGTTGACTTCAGCAGAGCAGAACTTTAATAAACCAGTGGAAAAGCTGTCCCATTCTGTGAATACCAGTTGGCTTCTTTCCCCAGGCAATCCTTTCATTGCCCAATGGACTCATGAACAAAGTGGCCATGGTGGTAAGGACAGAGGTAATGCTTGGGAAGAGGCAAATGGATTTTCACTCACAAAGGCCCACCTGGCTACAGCCAATGCTGAGTGCCCAATCTGCTACCTGCAGAGGCCATCACTCATTGCTCATACTGCACCATTCCTAAAGGTGTTCAGGCAGCCACCTGTTAGGAGATAGATTACATTAGACCACTCCATTGTGCAAAGAGAAGTGTTTTGTTCCTACTGGTATAGGATTCTGGATACAGAATTATCTGCCCTGCATAAACTCCTACGGTGGAGAAGGCTTACAAAATGCGTTCTCCACCGTCATGGTTCCCTCACTAAATTGCTCCACAGTTAATGAAGTGTGGCATTGTATGCATGCCCGGGGAATTTATGGGTCCTACCCCATCATCCTAAAGCAACTGGACTGAGAGAATAGTAGAATGGCATTTAAGGGTAAGGATTCAGGTAAGGTATAAATTGCGTGGCAATATCATGTAGGGCTGGGCAGTGTTCTACATACTTTATGTTCCAAATCAGCATCCATTCCATTGTGCTGTATCTCTCAGAGCAGAATTCATGGGTTTAGGAATTCACACGTGGAAATATGACTGGCACCACTCGCTAAAACCCCTAGTTGTCCAGAGGAAAGTTTTGTTTCCTATCCTCATCACCTAATGCTCTTCTGGTCTAGAAGCCTTAGTCCCAAGGTAGAAGCATTTTCACCAGGAGATACAACAATGATTCCATTGACCTGGAAGTAAAGATGACTACCCAGCCACTTTGGAGTGTATTGTCCTGATTGCCAAGATAGGTAAAAAAGCACATTCCTGTAATATGCATGATCTCCCTTAATATAATTAATATATTTAGGAAGTCTCTTAATATAATGGTGCCTTTTAATTAAATTCCATAGAAAACTACAACAACAGAAGCCATGCAAGATTTTGGTGGCCTGGTTCTCTGCAAATTGCCTTATATTCATTATGCTATAGGTCTGCATGTCCTACTATGTTCAGATCACTTGAAGACAGCGATCATAACAACTCCATTCTCTTGCAATATAATATTCTCAGTAATGTTGTTTATGCATGCTAGTAGAGATGAAGAGATTTTATGTACTCTATTGTGTCCTTGTTACTATTGAAGGAAAAAAGCATAAAATATAAAGATAAAAGGACTATTTTATTCATCTATGATAGCTCACATGAATTTTGCAAAAATAAATCAATAAACTATCATGAATATTTGTAGAAAAACACTATTTTATGCTTGAGGAAGAAAAAGGAATAAATATAGTAATACAATTCACTTTCATTCCAATTTTATAATGTCATACTGAGAATTGTTTAAGACCACATTTCAAATGTCATTTTTGATTATAAATTATTCATATAAAATTTTACCCATGAAATAATGGGAGCCTCTAGCATTTCTTAAAATTCATGTTCCTTTGGAAAAATCATGTTGCTTCTATGAGAATTTTTAATCAAGTATTATTTTGTAATTTAAATTAATTGGCTATTATATATTTGTGTATCTATATTAACACTGTTTTTCTAGCATACATTCCTTTTTCAATGTCAATTAAAATTGACAGAGCTGCTACTGGCACATAAGGGTGCTCAGTAACCACACATCTATTAATTAACAAATTAATTTTAAAAGTAAGGTACTGGAAAAAAATCAATTTTAAAATATAACAAATAAACCCTGGTTTCCAAAGGTTTGAAGTTGTTTTAAAATATTTTTTGTCATCTACAATATAAGATTTTGTAGTGATTATTAATGAAAATATTAAGGGATTTTGTGACATTGGGACATTATTTCATTACTTTATACCTTAGCATATTCTCACCTATAGAAAATGGAATCTTAGTTCATTTCTATAGTGTTTTCAGCCCTTAACTTCTATGACACTAAAATTAACAAAATACAAAATATAATCACCCCTCCAGACATGATTAACTTGGTATTCTTTGGAATAAACTTGCTTTTTTGGAATTATTTTCAGTTTTACAACAAGTTGAAGAGATAGTACAGATAATATCTGTATTGTTATTCAGGAAAGTAGACTTTCCAAATTGATATTTATTCAATATTCCTGTGGGACTTTGAAACCCGTTTTCATCAATTCATGCCTCAATGTATCCGCCTATAGAAGGGAATGTCTTACTATATAATTACTAGAGTTTCACAGCTCTAAATGCCTATGAGTTTATAATATAAAAATGCTGACTTATTTCCGTTTATATTTAGAGGCACGTCTGGTATCTTATGGGGCGTTTCTTGTGTGTCTATGTGAGTGCGTAAACACTGCCCCTGCTTCTTAAGCAAATTATTTCTCAGAATCCAGTATTTACAGAGAAACATCTTCTCTACAAGGGTATTGCAAGGACAATCTAAGTGTTGACATATAAAATAGACCTTATATAAAATAGTCTTTCTAAAACACTTAGGAAAATATTTTGCAATATACGTATCTGAATTCAGGGCTGAATATGGAATTATTTTTCTGTGCCTGAAAACTGTGGACTCACTTTTGTCTTATAGAAATACTAATTTTATGGTTTCTCTGTATTTCTTTTTATTACAAAAGAAAAAAAAAGGTGTAAGGTCATTTGGTCAAAAGACAGAAGAGAAAGCCTGCAAAAAGTTGAGTGATAATCATTTAATTCACAGAAATACTACATTTCAATTCATTTAACCTCTAGATCATTTTTTCAAATCTAGCATTTGACTTTTGTATTGTCCTTCGATTTACTGAGTACTAACTCTTAATTACTTTTTCTTTGGTAGATACATTGGAATTTGAAAGCTTTCACATTTCCTCACATGTGTTTGGTAAGCACACTCCCTATTCCTAAAAGTCACTTGTGCAGGTGGCTTTTACTTCACTTATTGAACTCTTGTTCAGCACAGTTTAGTCCCAGCACCACACCCAATTGGGACTATGGGACACTGTCCCCGAGGCACAGAAGTTGCTCCATTCCGCATATCTTTCTCTCCAACTTTAAATTGCTTTGGGGGTTGAGGAACAATTACAATTGCTGTTGCATAACAAATATTTACTCTTCACATCTGTGGAATCTGACATTATTTCTACCTGATCTTAAATTAGAGGGACACAAATATTAAGGAACAATAACCTGCTCTTCCAAAAGGTGGAAATAATTCATCAGTATTAAGGTAAGTCCTAAGTATCATGACATTGCAACTCTTCAATTATAACACAATGTAATATTAAATATGAATTTCTATTTTGAATAACCTGGTGCAATATAACTACCAAATTATCATCACCATAATACACTAATTTATTATTATTATTATTATTTCTACAATGCTTTTGAAACCATAAAAAAATTTGGAAATGCATTCTTATTTTTTATCACAGCATCCCTGTGAGTAAATTAAGGCAAGTATACTTATCAATATTTTACAAATAAGAATACTGAACATATAAGTTAGAAGCAATGTAATGCAAAACAAAAGTCTGATACTAAGTCTCAAGCACTTTTCCACTACACTAAATTCAAGTCGTATTTGTTCAAATGAATATGAGGTGCTCCCTCTCTACTTATATTACTTTAATTGACGATTATATATAGTAGGTAGCAGATTGTTTGCACTGACTGAACGATACTAAAGAAAAGAAATAAGCAATCAAAGAAAAACCTAAAGCTTGTGGCAAAGAAAAAGTGGCACATATTAAATTTGTACCTCTCCTGCATTCACTAATTCAGCACAAGGTAATTGCTTAGGAACCTATAAATTAAATATTTATCATTCAGTTGAAAACCATCTATTATGTGCAGCCACTTTGTCAGGCACTAGTGTAGAGGGATAAGCAAGACACACAAGCAACTTTCCCCTGTTGTCTGTTGTCTCACAAAATACAGAATAAGCCCTTTAAGGTATTGGGAGCTGATAGGAAAGGTGACAAGACAGGTCAATGCTCAGTGTGGGTTTGAATGGCAGAGGGGATTTCTCCCCGGGAGGGGACAGCTTGGAGCCAGTGGCAGAGGAAGCTTGGAGGTGGCCTAAGAGTCATTGTCATTACAATGTCTGGAAGAGGAATCCTCTGCAGACCTGGACCCAGTGGCCAGACCTGGAATCTCAGCATGTTTCCCAGTAAGGTCGGTGTCCTGCAATCTTACATCCATTCACATTCATGACTGGGCAGATCAAAGTACTCCTGCCCCTTACCCAAAACATACTTTGGTTAATTTCTCAGAAATTTTAGGGAGAACTTTTATTTGTCATAAGAATTAGAGTCAGTGTAGAATCATTGCACTTTCCTACGGTTCTATTGAATGAGTATAGTCACGTAGTCCTGAGATCTCATTTTATCTATGCTTGTTGCTGACCATTTCCTGTTTTTGAAATATGATTTATATTAAGATTTTATTGGTACCTGTTTAGCAGAACATAGAGGAAAGGGCATAGGCTTTGGGTATTGCCACTGCTCAATATCATCCATGAGACTGGAGCCAAATAAACTAATTTAAAGGGCATGATATGACTCCTAGGAGCCTGCAATAAAAATTGTCTAAATGAAATGAACACAGGATATTTTTATGTAGTCCTGAAATTTATATAAATTAATTAATAAAAATAACATATTTATGCTGAATTTTTACTTGCTCTGAACCTACAGAATCTGTTCCATCAAAGTTTGATTGGAAATTAAGACCAAAAAACAAAGTAGGCCACACCAAAGAGCAAAATAGTAACAGCTTATTAGGGAATTTCCAAACTGGGAGAACATAGGACATTCAGAGTAGAGCTCTGCACCCCCAGGGGTGTATAGAGGCTTGTATGGGCTACAACAAGGAAGGCACAGAACCAAGTCTGGACTTGAAAGGCCATAAACATGTTTCCTGAAGTTACTGAGGTGTAAAAGGAGTAGTCTTGTACAGATAGGTATCTTAGGAATATGTATAGGAATATGCATGTGTGCTTTAAGATGAGCCTCTAGGAGGGTTTTTTTGTTTGTTTGTTTGTTTGTTTCTTTTTTTGTTTTTATATTCTAGGAATTCATGGCTTCTCTGGCTTATGGCCTCACAAACTGAGATGGCATATTCCTTCTTTTGCAATTTTCTTTAAAGTTAAAAAATGTCTACAGTCTATTCCTTAACTCAATTAATACTTTTATAAGAATCCCTCTGCCATGTTTGGTTTTGGACTCCATGTCCTTATCTACTCTACAGTGTGTTTCTTAGCTACTATCATACAGGAAACTCAGTGGGAAAACGGGGAAAATGAGCAGTGCTGACATTCTTAATAACTCTCATTAGTCACCTGAGGAGTAGCTCATGATTTTGGCCAACCTCGTATCTGGTGGTAATTATGGAAAGATCACTTTTCACGTCCAGCCAGTTTACTCTAAAATATCTTAATTCTTGTGCCATGAATTAATAACCACTTTACTCTAAAATATCTTAATTCTTATGTCATATTTCTGCTCAAAAACCTCATAGAATCATATTTGTATGGTTCAAGTTGGGTGCAATTAAATTCACAGGTTCTGAGCTCTCAGCCCTGCTTGGTTGAATGAGATTCTTCCCCAGAAAAATAGGTGTCCATTTTTCTCCAGATTTTGAACCTTTATGTACTCCAATCACGCTCTCCTTGTTAGTTATGCTTTTTACCACTCCTTTACAGAATTTCCCTTATCCAAAGAGGAGGTACTGCAATCTGATTACTCCTAAACTTAGCTCAAGCTGTTTTGTCTTCTAAGTTACCCCCATCCTCTCTTCTCTTCCAGGTCTGGCCTAAGTCTGAAATTCTTCCTGAATTGACCTTGAGCGATTTATTGCTCATAAACTTCTTCTTTCCAGGAAAATTCATAATTTTCAGCCAAACTACACAATGTAATTCTGTTTATATTATATTTTCAGCAGGTCTTTTGCTACATCACTAACTGATTGTGAACATGGTACTAACAGGTGCTTGAGATTATTGATTTCCTTTTCTTCCTGTGCTTGGAATATGAATGTGCTCAGTTAGGCCATCAGGAATGTCCTAAAAATATTTTAGAGCCCAGCCCAAGTTAACTGCTTTCTAAACAAAGCATGTCTTTCAACAATATTTTTATGTTAAGAGTATTTAATAAGACTGCATGACTGGAGTTTACTGTAAAACAAAAGAAGTATGTTCTTGTAATTTCCCAGTTTGCTAACCCGATCTAACAATAAGACAAAGGCAATTCTCCATGGATCAGAAATATCTTGATAGTTTCCTGATGATGTAGATTATAGCCTTTATACTCAGTATTATTCTTCACCAATTGTGTCAACACTATCTGGGAGCTTATGAGAATGTAGATTCTCAGCAGGTGCCCTGAACACTAAAGCAGAATCTCCAGTTGAACAAGAGTATTTAACAGCATGGGAAGAATGGAGTTTTCTGTAAGCACAAAAGAAGTATGTTCTTTCATGTGCCAGGTTGCTAAGCCAGTCTATATAATAAGACAGAAGAAAGTCTCTCTGCTTCAGAAAATCTGGATAGTCTGCTGACTCAGTGGAGATTAAAGCATTGAAACTGAGTGTGATTTCTAGACCAGTTTCATCAGCGTCGCCTAGGAGATTATTAGAATTGCAGAATCTCTGTCCCTCCCCTGAGCAATAAAACAGACATTGCAGTTTAACAAGCCTACCAGGCAATTCCCATGCGTATGAGAATTCATGCAGCAGAGAACTAGACTTGGTGTCAAAGATCTGATTCAAGCTCTACTTTATTCTTTAATATCTTGGTAACTTTGGTTAAATTCTGTCTTATACATTGGAAACAAATGGGGATAATATAAAGAAAGATTATACTTTGTAAGAGGAAAAATGGTATACACAAATACATCTATTTCTTTATAAAATACTTAGGATTATTATGCTTTACCAGGTTGGCTTAAACAAGGAAATAATCAAGATAAACTCTCAAGCTATAGAATGAAACAATTGAAAGCGAAGAGATTATATAATGTTCTCCAAGGATTCTCCATCATATCCAAGCAGAACTCTTCCAACAAGCTGTCTTGTCATAAGAACAATCAAAGAAGATATTAAGAATGGACTTAGGAGATCAACAACCGACTTTGGCTTATTAGCTATTAAATAGCAATACATGTCGTTTGACTTATTACTGGCTATAACAATAATGAATTAAGGTCTATAGCATACAAATGAACCTGACTGAAATATGGTATTGGAAGGCATAGAAAGAAATGTGCATGAAAATCAAAGTTGCCTTGACATTTGACCATGGAGTTTAACAATGAATCAAAACACCATTCCTTGCAGAGTTGAATTTTGCCATTTTCATCACCTGAAACCTGGGCCTGATGAAATGAAAAATCACTTTGGAGGTCTGTAATCTTAATAGATTATATAACCTTCAATTCATTATGTGTTCTCTAGAGAAGGAGAGGTTACTTATCAATCTATGTCTCATCATAGCTAGATAATCACACATTAACTGTGGGGCATAGGTACATCCATAATTTTCAGTTTCTTTGTATTTTCATCACACACATTGTTAAAAGTACTTGGATGCCAGAGCTTCAAGCAAACACTCCTTTTATTCAACTCTAAAAAATGATTTCTTCATAATTTTAACAATTATTTCTTGGCACTGAAATATTTTAGGTATGTCTTCCTCCGATATCCTAAAAGCAGATGACATGGATAAGTATAACAAGACATTTGTGTCAGGATTTCTTCTTCTGGGCCTTTCAGGGCATCCAAAACTTGAGATTATTTTCTTTGTTCTGATTCTAGTGATGTATCTAGTGATCATGTTTGGCAACGGTGTCCTCATCATAGCAAGCATCTTTGATGCCCGTCTTCACACCCCCATGTACTTCTTCCTGGGAAACCTCTCTTTCCTGGATATCTGCTATACATCTGCTTCCATTCCATCAACACTGGTGTCCATCATATCTCAGAAAAGAAGCATTTCCTTCTATGGATGTCCAGTACAGATGATCCTTGTGCTTGCCATGGGGTCAACAGAGGGTTTGCTCCTTGGCATGATGGCTTTTAACCACTTTGTGGCCATCTGTAACCCTCCGAGATACTCTGTCATCATGAGCAAGGTGGTGTATGTGCTGATGGCTTCCATGTCATGGTTCTTTGGTGGAATTAACTCAATTCTGCACATAGCTCTTGCCATGCGGCTGCCATTTTGTGGGAATCATGTTATCAACCATTTTGGATGTGAAATCTTAGCTGTCCTCAAGTTGGCCTGTGGTGACATATCGCTAAATGTTATCACCATGCTGGTGACCAACATCGCCTTCCTGGTTCTTCCACTGCTGGTCATCTTCTTCTCCTATATTTTCATCCTCTACACGATCTTGAGAATGAAATCAGCCACAGGGAGGCGCAAGGCCTTTTCCACCTGCTCTTCACATCTGACTGTGGTGATCATATTTTACGGTACCATTTTCTTTATGTATGCAAAGCCCAGGTCTCAGGACCAGTCTGGGGAAGACAAGTTTCAAACATCAGACAAGCTCATGTTCCTGTTTTATGGGGCAATGACCCCCATGTTGAATCTTATAATCTATAGTTTGAGGAACAACGATGTAAAAGCTGCTGTGCAGTATCTGTTCACCTGCAAATCTATCCAATAAGAAACCTGGAAAATGTAAGTTTTCATGTAATAAGCAGAAAGCTAGGCTTATTCGCAATATCAGCAAGGAACTTCCTTATGGAAACCACAATTAGAAAGAATTATTATCCTTTGCTTTACTTGTCTATTTACTTAGATTCAATGAGAGCTATAGTGTATTATCAGTTCTGCTTCCAACATGTTTCTATCCAGATTTCACAAAAAAATGAATTATTTTAGAATCTTATCTCTGGTGATATCTGGAATGAGCATTCTTGTTTACTATGTGGCAATATGTTGGGGAAAAATCACACATAAAATTCAGTTATGGACAGGTAGAACTAGAATTTGGGTTCTACCACAAACTACTTCAATGATAATGCATACTATTTAAGTGGAAAATAGAGACATTATCTCCCTTTGATACTAGGGTGTTTCTTAAAAACAGAAATTCTATTGTGTGCATGTTTGTGGGTGTCTGTGTTTGGCCAGAATATGAATTTACATTTATCTTTCATCTCATTTATACCTTTATACTGCAATCGTTCCTGAGACTATTTTTCATGATCTAAACATGTTTGGAAGACAAACAGTTTTTAGACTGTCCTTTCATTTGGTTTGTCAGATATTTTATCATGATTCATTTCAGATTATGCTTTTTTTTTTTCTTTCTTGACTAAGAAGGACAACTTTTTTTTTCTCCTTCAGTGCCTTCCATCAGGAGGCACTTGATACTGATTTGTGTCATTACTGAAGATAGTAACTTTGATAATTTGGTTAAAATATTGTCCGCCAATATATCTATACTCTAAATTTACTCTTTTTTCATTTCTGTTTAATAAGCATCTTGTGGGAACATAGTTTGACACTATGTAAATACTCTAACTGTACACATTTACTCACCAGTTTTGCAGCCATTGATGCTTCTTACCTTAATCAATTCTTCTCTTAGGTTACCATATGATGATTTTCTATTTTCTACCTCCAGCACTCCTTGTTCTTTTATTCATTGCTGTTTTTCTTTAAGGAAGAGCTTTCTTATCTACCTCACTTTTTTATCTGTCACATCAATTAAATTCATTTGGACCGAAATGTTCTTATTCATTCAATAGTTTACACTACATTATTACAACTTTGATTTTAATGCTCAATTTCTTCCAGGTGTTCTCAATGTCATCATCATCAGCCTAGATCCTGTCTCTTTTTGGCAGGTTCCCATGTTTCTGGATGACTTCCATACTTTTAGGCACAAGCTCATCTAGTACTTTCCTATCTCAAGCCCTGGGATCAGTCATATCTCCAAGAAGCTTTGGTTTCTTTTATTGCACTGTATATCTACAACAAAGACCTGAGCCCAAGGTATGCTCATTGCTCCAAGGGTACCATTCTTTCTACTTTTAAAAGCAAGAGTTTATAGTGATATATCCAACTTCATTCCAACACCAAAGATTTACACTTTCTCTTTTTGTATTTCTACATCTTTGTTGAACAATTAAAAACCTGTATCTCTGATCTTAAAATTATTTTTTATTTGTTTAATCCTAAAAATATTAGAAAGTGTTTCAATTTGATAATAAATGCCACTGGGAAAAACTGAGAGAATTTTTTCCAGATTCATTATTGACCAGACCCTCTTACGATTGACACCGTCTTTCTTTTTATTAGGGTAAGAAATTACCAGATCCTGTCCAATCTCAGTGGAATAGAAGCCATTCTTTGCAGATTTGATCACTGGATAACTTAATCTACACTCTTTTAAGCGAATTCATACAGAACATTAAGAGAGGTTTTTGGGGGAACTTATTTTCCCGTTTTGTTTTCACCTCTATATTGTCATCAGTTTATGTAGACTTCTTCACTGGCCCTTATCATTCATCATTTGCTGCCTGAGATACAATACACCAAGTTTACCAAAGGACGTGAAATCTACTTCATGGTAGAACTTTCTTTTTCCTTTTCTTTATCACAGTGCTATCCTATGGTGAGCTTTGGGCCGGGCAGAGACTCAGAACATATACTTGTGGTTTGATGCACAATTTCACCACTTACATTTAGTTCTTTGAGTGTTGCTCTGAATTTTGTAAATTGTGAAATTATATGCTGCTTTAATATTTATAGTTGTTGCTTGAAGTGGTGTATTTCATTGAGTGACCAGAGGGGTTAACGGTTGTTTAATGGGGGCAAACCTTGAGGCTCCTTTCTGAAACTTTTTTCTTAGCCTTTTAACCAAAGAAGCTCTGAAATCATAAGTTTTACAAACTATTCTGTATTACTTTTCATGACATGATCTGTCAAAGTTTAACAATGTTGAAAAACCTAAGATTTTATGTCAATTTCTACAAGAAAACATTTAATTTGGATCAAAGAAAAATTTGAATTAGCAAATTAAGTAGTTCTTATAAAGACATGTGTTAAGAACAATGCACCCCTCACGTCCTACTTCACTTAATTCAATTCAGCAAACATTTATTTGACCATGTATTTTATGTAAGGCCTTGTGACTTGTAAGTGGACAATAAAACTGAATAAGATATGGTTTGCTTTCAGATGGAAGCATTTTTACTCGAAGAGATAAATGTGTGACAATTGCTAATATCATAAGCAAACTGAAATGGACACAATATAGATTTGAAGTCAGACATTAAAAGTTGAAGTAAATGAAAGATCCTGAGAGGCAGCATGCCGGAAGGAAGACTGCTTTGTACGACTGGCCAGTTTTTCTTCATCCTGGGACAGGAGACAATAATAATTTATAAGGACTGAGGCCAGTCACAAAGAGCACAAACCCAAGGACCACTGTTCACATTGCGGTCTATAAAATGCTCCCCTGAAACACTTATAAATGATGACTTCTTGTTCCTAAATGCACTGGATCAAGGTATTTAAAAAAATGAACTCACAGCATGACATGCTCAGCTCAAGTAACACATGAATGATGTCAAAGTTTCTTGTGTGCCCTAAAAGAAACTTTTCTTTTTGCTGCAGACTTGAGATTTCTCAAAACCAAATGTAATGTCTGATCATACAAGTAACTGTCTTACAACTCATTGAATTCCCAACATTTCAGGGTATCAGCTTTTAAAGCGAGGGGACATTTGGGAAGGAAACTAATCCTGGAAATTGAAAAGGGGACATATGCACCGATCATGATGATGACGATGATGATGGGGACAATTGAACTCCTGAATTCCACTGTGTCTTCTAGGCCAGATAAATCTGTAATCGTTTGCCCTGAGCAATCAGCTACCTTAAATCCATTGGAAGAGATAATGCCCCTTTGCCTGATAAACCTATAATTGTCTCTAATGAGTAAACAGTCTCCAACCAAAGGAATTAAACTTGTTTCCCCAGAAAAAACTGTAATGCAATCCCCTCAAGTAGTTTTTCTACAAGGCACTGCTTATCTTTTTCGTGATCCACCCCACCACCTTCTTTTCTTCCAGATCTATAACTAGACAGAAGCCTCAACAGGCCCTAAAGGGGAGTTGCATAGTGTGACCCACGAGGAGGAGTGTTCTACACTCCAAAAGAACTTAATGAATATTCAAATGTAAACAAAGGGATATCAGGGGAATATGTGTGAGAGCGGATATTTAAGGTATGGTATATTGGTTGACAGAAAGTAAAATTATGAACTGCTGAATTTATGGATGGGAGCTGTGGCACTTTTAGGGTTTTGTGGACCCAAGGAAATCATGTCCTCAGTCTAATACATTCCTGTGCATGTAAACTTATTGTAGTTGGCAACTTTGGGTTAAATTACTTTGGTTAGGACCTTTGATTATGTTGATTGATCTAGGCTGGCTCTTAATCCTCTTACTGGAATCCTTTAGAAATGGAGGAATAAAAAGCCTTAGGCACAGAAAAAATCTCCAGAGAGAGAAAGGAACCCAGGAGCTTAGAGAGAAGGCTCTAGGAGCAAGAAGCTGAAATCACTGGAACACAGAAGCTGAGAGGATGGCACTTTAGCCAGATGCTGAAAGCAATGGCCTGGAGGAAAGGCCTCTAGATGACTAGACCTTGCCCTGTGTCTGATTACCTACAGTTGCAGCTCAGGGAGAAAGGCTCTCCTGATGACCTAGATTTGGACATTATTCAGCCTCAGAACTATAAGCATGTAACCTAGTAAATCCCATTTATAAAAGCCAACCCATTTCTGATATATTATTTCCAGCCGATTTTAAAATGAAAGCATGGATCAATGCAGCAGAGATTATGGACACAAGGTTGTAACTCAAGGGACTATAAATATCTATAACAGTTTGTTAGGTTGTTGGCTGAAGCATGGATAGAAAGATGTCCTACAGTGAGGAAACCTGAAACTTCTCACACCATGATATACTGTAGTGAAAGTATTCAAATGCTTAGGGGGATTGAAAGGTTAGAGTGGATTTAACATGTAATATTTTTTCACTCGCTTGAAAAATGTTCAAGGGGACACTTTTCATTATGAAAGTGAGGAATGTATTTGTCAGAGAGGCTCCACCATCCCTGATGTCTCTGGGGTTGAACCTCTGTATACGTCAAATATTTCTGTGAGAACTGTTGCCACTGAACTTGGATCCTTAAACACAATAGAACAGATCAGAAACTGGTTTG
>JAKSZT010047358.1:0-11049 GCA_026826555.1 Tolypeutes matacus | reverse complement strand
TATAAACTGAAATGGAAATTAGACTAAAGAAATTGCTAATTTTAAAAGGGAGAGTAGGGTAGTTTAGATTTGAAAGAATCAATAATAAGAAAGGGAAACTAGGAGAGAAACACTTATAAAGGAAAATAATTTATCTGAATGATGGAAATAAAGGAAAATATAATTTACTTTATTACATTACACGTCAAACATTTGGACATAATGATCTCTAGGTATGAAAATTTTTTTTATCATGTTATTTCCCTCAAGGGGTTCATTCTTTATGAGTAAAAAATTCCTGTTTGGGAATTGCACCCATCTCATTGGCATAAATTCCCGTACATAACTTCATCACTTGGAAAACTGTGGTAATTTCGAGCAGAGAAACTCAGAGCAATGGAATCCCAGGACAGAGCAACCCATGAGAATAAAAAGAGCAAGTGTTGTTATCTCAGTGAAGTATCATCATTATCAAAAGTCACCAGCCACCTGATACATCCCATTTAATGTAATGGATTGCCTTTTCAAGTAACATGAAATTGAACTCCTTTCCCTGAATTCCAAAGGGCGCCCTCTGGTGTAATTTGGAAAGCTAGAATCCCAGTCACCCTTTTCTTGCTGAGTCAGAAAAAACGTGCAAGAAGAGCATCTTAGTAAATAGTCTGGCTTTTCTTTTTTCTGCTCCTAAACTGAAGGTTTCTTAAGTGGGTGTTGCACAAACAATACCGCAGACAAATCATATGGAGATCTGGGCAATGGAAGATGGGCTCTTTGGAAAAGACAGCAGCATGAGAGAAGGTACTGCTAAAATTGGAAAAGAGCAGAAGAATGCAATCCTGGAGAAAAGAAGCTAATTTCTCATTCTCAAATTTTGAAGTAAAATGAAAAATTATCCACTAGTCAATTAACACTATGTGGAAAAAAATTAAAATGCAAGAGTGTTTAAAACAGACTCAACACCTAAACACAACTCTCCAGAAATGGTGAAGGCAGGGCATGGAAAATGAGTTTTGAACATATAGTATTTTTATTGGCTGGGGAGAAAAACATCATGACATTTTATCATGTTTGGTAAGGAACTTTTCACAACAGTGTGGTGGGATGCTGGAGGAAGATGGTATGAGTACTGTGACCGAGTGCATAAATGTTTCATTAATTTACACATTCTGTTAAGATTTATATATTTACAAAGAGAAGAATGTGTAACTTTGGCAGTGAGATCATTATCTAACTCAGATTAGGAGGACAGTCTCTAATTGGCAAATTTTGTGTATTTAAAATAAAGAAAACCTTTTTAAAGTACTAAGTGAAATGCAGAATTGAAAAGAATGTTTAAATATCAATGATCTTCTACAAATAATTCCTTACTAAGAGAGAAAGAATTTTTCTAACTACTCTGAGAATGCTAATTGTCCATTAAATAATTAACACTTTAAGCAGCAAGCTTTTTAAATATAAGAGTCACCAATGATGTGAATTCATGTGGAATATATATTTCATAGAAATGTTTGGAACAGACGTTCTTCCTAAAGGTTTATGAAATAATTTACACTACTCTAATTTGAAGAATGATCATTAGAGGAAAAGAAATGCTTACCAGTTATTCCTCAATTTTTGAATAATCATTATTTTCAATCGATATTTCAGAGGAGATATTGTACACAACTTCTCCATGTTTACTGTACTCTTAGAAGGTTCCTGGTTTTGTTTCAAGAAAATCATTCCTGATTTTCTGGACTTCTTTAAACCCAAAGTGTTTCCTTTCCAGTGCAGAGTATGTGGCGCAGTTGTCCATAGAAATACATTTCTCATCTGGTATATTGTAATTTTTCAGAAAGTATTGGAAATAAAGTCAACCTCACTCTTAAAAAGAAAGCAGAATCCACAAATACACAATAAAAATCCAAGGCACACAGAAGAGTAACATCTCTAAATCTCACAATATCTCCTAAACTTTGTGAAAGCCCCTGCCCAAATCCAGGGAGATTAAGGAAATGTTAGGGTCCACAAGTGGACAAAGAGGAACTAACCTATCCAGGCATATCGAGGGAGAGATGAATGGTTGATGAAAGTCAAAGAACTAAGCCATCAGGCCAAGGGAACCTTTCTTCTTTCTATGCAAACTTGATTATAGTCTCCAACAAGGAAGAGAAAAAAAACAAATACATCTTTAGAGAAAAAGTTATTTCTAAACCTCCATGTATTACTTTGGCCAACAATTCTCTCAATCTAATTTTTAGTGATGGATATGGTTCATTCATGAGTATAGATAAACTTGAAGAATAGAGCAAAACTCATGATATTACAAACAACTTTGAAGGACCCATTCACACACATCCAGCAATAAAATGAAATGTGATTCATTTATTATAACATGGAGAGAGCTTCGTTCAAATACCTCTAATAATATGATCCACCACCCAACTTGTGTGTACATGTCCTGACATTCCCACTATATTGAAAATAATCACTTTCATTGATATATATTAATCCATTATAATATTTATCCCCTGTGTATGTTCCTGGTGTTTTGTAGATTCCCAGAGGAGGGCCATCATCCCATGAATCATTATTATGCCTTTTAAAAATCTCTATAATAATTATAATAAAAAAAGTAAAATCCGGTCTTTAAGAAATAATTCCCTTTTCAATCCTTACTTGACACAGCCAAGCATAGGTGATTTCCTGGTTTACCTTGAATATTTTTGTGGGTTTGTCTATCTATTTTATTGATATGTGCTCTATACCACATCATGTGGACAAAGAGAACAATGAATGGCTTTTTTAAAGTTGATGAAAATGTCTTCATTGTAAAGTTATAACCTGAAATGGATATTACACTAAAGAAATTGCTAATTTTGAAAAGTAGCATATGGTAGTTTAGATTTGGAAGTATCAATAATAAGAAAGTGAAAATAGGATGGAAACACTTATAAAAGAAAATAATTTGTCTGAATGATGGAAATAAAGGAAAATAAAATTAAATTCATTACATAACACGTAGAATATTTGGACATAATGATCTCTTGGTATGAAATAATTTTTTTTATCACGTTATTTCACTAAAGGCGTTCATTCATTATGAGTAAAAAATTCCTGTTTGGGAATTGCACCTAACTCCTTGGCTTAAATTCCCATACATAACTTCATCACTTGGAAAACCGTAGTAATTTAGACCAGAGAACCTCAGAGCAATGGAATCCCAGCGCAGAGGAACCTATGAGAATAAAAAGAGCAAATGTTGTCATCTTAGTGAAGTATCATCATTATCAAAAGTCACAAGCCACCAGATACCTCCCATTTAATGCAATGAATTGCCTTTTCAAGTAACATGAAATTGAACTCCTTTCCCTGAATTCCAAGGCCTCCCTCTTGTGTAAATTGGAAAGCTAGAATCCCGGTCACCCATTCCTTGTGAGCCTGGAAAACGTGCAAGAAGAGCGTCTTAGCAAGTAGTCTGGCATGTCTTTTTTCTGCTCCTAAACTCAAGGGTTCTCATGTGGGTTTTTCACAAACAATGCCGCAGACAAATCATATGGAGATTTGAGCAATGGAAGATGGGTCTTTGGAAAATACAGCAGCATGAGAGAAGGAACTGTTAAAATTGGAAAAGAGCAGAAGAATGCAATCCTGTAGGAAAAAAGCTAATCTCTAAATCTCAAATTTTGAAGTAAATGAAAAAATATCCACTAGTCAATTACCACTATGTGGAAAAAAATTAAAACACAAGACTATTTAAAACAGACTCAACACGTAAACCCAACTCTCCAGAAATGATGAAGGCAGGGCATTGAAAATGAGTTTTGAACATATAGTATTGTTGGTGGCTTGTGAGAACAATGTCATGACATTTTATCATGTTTGGTAAGGAACATTCCACCACAGTAGGGTGGGATGCTGTAAGAAAATGCTATGAGTACTGTGACTGAGTGTATAAATGTTTGGTTAATTTACAGATTCTGTTAAGAAATATATATTTACAAACAGAAGAATATGTTAGTTTGGCAGTGAGAACATGATCTAACTCAAATTATGGTGACAGTCTCTATTTGGCCAATTTTGTGTATTTAAAATAAAGTAAACCTTTATAAAGTACTCAGTGAAATGCAGATTTGAAAAGAATGGTTAAATATCAATGATCATCTACAAATAAATCCTTACTAAGAGAGAAAGAATTTTTTCCTGCTATGCTGAGAATGCTAATTGTCCAAGAAATATTAACCATTTTTAACAGCAAGCTTTTTAAACATAAGAGACATCAATGATGTGAATTTATGTGAAATATATTTTTCATAGAAATATTTGGAACACACGTTCTTCCTAATGTTTTATGAAATAATTTACACTACTCTAATTTGGAGAATAAACACTAGAGGTAAAAGAAGGCTTATCAGTGTTTCCTCCATTTCTAAATAATCATTATTTTCAATCAATAATTCAGAGGAAACATTTTACACAACTTATCCATTGTTTACTGTACTCTTAGAAGGATCCAGGTTTGTTTCAAGAAAGCCATTCCTGGTTTTCTGTATTTCTTTGAACCCAAAATGGTTGTTTTTCCAGTGCAGAGTGTTTGATGCAGTTGTCCATAGAAAAATCATTTCTCATCTTCTATATTGTATATTTTCAGGAAGTGTTGGAATTAAAATCAACCTCTTTCTTAAAAAGAAAGCAGAATCCACGGATACACAATAAAAATCCAAGGAACACAGAAAAGTAACATCTCGAAATCTCACAATATCTCCTACATTTGTGAAAGCCCCTGCCCAAATCTAGGGAGATTAAGGAAATGTTAGGGTCCACAAGTGGACAAAGAGCGACGCGCCTATCCAGGCATATCGTGGGGGAGATGAATGGTTGATGAAATTCAAGGAACTAAGCCATCAAGCCCAGGGTACCTCCCTCGATTCAATGCAACCTTGATTATAGCCTCTAACAATGAAGAGAAAAAAAATGAATACCTCTTTAGAGAAAAAGTTAATTCTAAACCTCCATGTTTTACTTCGGCCAAAAATTCTCCCAATCTAATTTTTAGTGATTGATATGGTTCATTCATGAGTATAGATAAACTTGAAGAGTAGTGCAAGACTCACGATCTTACAAACAACTTTGTGGGACCCATTCACACACATCCAGGAGTAAAATGAAATGTGATTCATTTATTATAACATGGAGAGAGCTTGGTTTAAATAACTCTAATAATTATGATCTGCCACCCGACTTGTGTGTACATGTCCTGACATTCCCATTATATTGAAAATAATCACTTTCATTGATATATATTAATCCATTATCATATTTATCCCATATGTACATTCCCTGGTGTTTTGTAGATTCCCAGATGTGGGCCATCATCCCATGAATGATTATTATGTCTTTTAAAAATCTCTATAATAATTATAATAAAAAATTAAAATCAGGTCTTTAAGAAATAATTCCCTTTTCATTCCTTACTTGACACAGCCAAGCATAGGTGATTCCTGGTTTACCTTGAATATTTTTGTGGGTTTGTCTATCTATTTTATTGATATGTGCTCTATACCACATCATGTGGACAAAGAGAACAATGAATGGCTCTTTTAAAGCTGATGAAAGTGTCTTCATTGTAAAGTTATAAACTGAAATGGAAATTAGACTAAAGAAATTGCTAATTTTAAAAGGGAGAGTAGGGTAGTTTAGATTTGAAAGAATCAATAATAAGAAAGGGAAACTAGGAGAGAAACACTTATAAAGGAAAATAATTTATCTGAATGATGGAAATAAAGGAAAATATAATTTACTTTATTACATTACACGTCAAACATTTGGACATAATGATCTCTAGGTATGAAAATTTTTTTTATCATGTTATTTCCCTCAAGGGGTTCATTCTTTATGAGTAAAAAATTCCTGTTTGGGAATTGCACCCATCTCATTGGCATAAATTCCCGTACATAACTTCATCACTTGGAAAACTGTGGTAATTTCGAGCAGAGAAACTCAGAGCAATGGAATCCCAGGACAGAGCAACCCATGAGAATAAAAAGAGCAAGTGTTGTTATCTCAGTGAAGTATCATCATTATCAAAAGTCACCAGCCACCTGATACATCCCATTTAATGTAATGGATTGCCTTTTCAAGTAACATGAAATTGAACTCCTTTCCCTGAATTCCAAAGGGCGCCCTCTGGTGTAATTTGGAAAGCTAGAATCCCAGTCACCCTTTTCTTGCTGAGTCAGAAAAAACGTGCAAGAAGAGCATCTTAGTAAATAGTCTGGCTTTTCTTTTTTCTGCTCCTAAACTGAAGGTTTCTTAAGTGGGTGTTGCACAAACAATACCGCAGACAAATCATATGGAGATCTGGGCAATGGAAGATGGGCTCTTTGGAAAAGACAGCAGCATGAGAGAAGGTACTGCTAAAATTGGAAAAGAGCAGAAGAATGCAATCCTGGAGAAAAGAAGCTAATTTCTCATTCTCAAATTTTGAAGTAAAATGAAAAATTATCCACTAGTCAATTAACACTATGTGGAAAAAAATTAAAATGCAAGAGTGTTTAAAACAGACTCAACACCTAAACACAACTCTCCAGAAATGGTGAAGGCAGGGCATGGAAAATGAGTTTTGAACATATAGTATTTTTATTGGCTGGGGAGAAAAACATCATGACATTTTATCATGTTTGGTAAGGAACTTTTCACAACAGTGTGGTGGGATGCTGGAGGAAGATGGTATGAGTACTGTGACCGAGTGCATAAATGTTTCATTAATTTACACATTCTGTTAAGATTTATATATTTACAAAGAGAAGAATGTGTAACTTTGGCAGTGAGATCATTATCTAACTCAGATTAGGAGGACAGTCTCTAATTGGCAAATTTTGTGTATTTAAAATAAAGAAAACCTTTTTAAAGTACTAAGTGAAATGCAGAATTGAAAAGAATGTTTAAATATCAATGATCTTCTACAAATAATTCCTTACTAAGAGAGAAAGAATTTTTCTAACTACTCTGAGAATGCTAATTGTCCATTAAATAATTAACACTTTAAGCAGCAAGCTTTTTAAATATAAGAGTCACCAATGATGTGAATTCATGTGGAATATATATTTCATAGAAATGTTTGGAACAGACGTTCTTCCTAAAGGTTTATGAAATAATTTACACTACTCTAATTTGAAGAATGATCATTAGAGGAAAAGAAATGCTTACCAGTTATTCCTCAATTTTTGAATAATCATTATTTTCAATCGATATTTCAGAGGAGATATTGTACACAACTTCTCCATGTTTACTGTACTCTTAGAAGGTTCCTGGTTTTGTTTCAAGAAAATCATTCCTGATTTTCTGGACTTCTTTAAACCCAAAGTGTTTCCTTTCCAGTGCAGAGTATGTGGCGCAGTTGTCCATAGAAATACATTTCTCATCTGGTATATTGTAATTTTTCAGAAAGTATTGGAAATAAAGTCAACCTCACTCTTAAAAAGAAAGCAGAATCCACAAATACACAATAAAAATCCAAGGCACACAGAAGAGTAACATCTCTAAATCTCACAATATCTCCTAAACTTTGTGAAAGCCCCTGCCCAAATCCAGGGAGATTAAGGAAATGTTAGGGTCCACAAGTGGACAAAGAGGAACTAACCTATCCAGGCATATCGAGGGAGAGATGAATGGTTGATGAAAGTCAAAGAACTAAGCCATCAGGCCAAGGGAACCTTTCTTCTTTCTATGCAAACTTGATTATAGTCTCCAACAAGGAAGAGAAAAAAAACAAATACATCTTTAGAGAAAAAGTTATTTCTAAACCTCCATGTATTACTTTGGCCAACAATTCTCTCAATCTAATTTTTAGTGATGGATATGGTTCATTCATGAGTATAGATAAACTTGAAGAATAGAGCAAAACTCATGATATTACAAACAACTTTGAAGGACCCATTCACACACATCCAGCAATAAAATGAAATGTGATTCATTTATTATAACATGGAGAGAGCTTCGTTCAAATACCTCTAATAATATGATCCACCACCCAACTTGTGTGTACATGTCCTGACATTCCCACTATATTGAAAATAATCACTTTCATTGATATATATTAATCCATTATAATATTTATCCCCTGTGTATGTTCCTGGTGTTTTGTAGATTCCCAGAGGAGGGCCATCATCCCATGAATCATTATTATGCCTTTTAAAAATCTCTATAATAATTATAATAAAAAAAGTAAAATCCGGTCTTTAAGAAATAATTCCCTTTTCAATCCTTACTTGACACAGCCAAGCATAGGTGATTTCCTGGTTTACCTTGAATATTTTTGTGGGTTTGTCTATCTATTTTATTGATATGTGCTCTATACCACATCATGTGGACAAAGAGAACAATGAATGGCTTTTTTAAAGTTGATGAAAATGTCTTCATTGTAAAGTTATAACCTGAAATGGATATTACACTAAAGAAATTGCTAATTTTGAAAAGTAGCATATGGTAGTTTAGATTTGGAAGTATCAATAATAAGAAAGTGAAAATAGGATGGAAACACTTATAAAAGAAAATAATTTGTCTGAATGATGGAAATAAAGGAAAATAAAATTAAATTCATTACATAACACGTAGAATATTTGGACATAATGATCTCTTGGTATGAAATAATTTTTTTTATCACGTTATTTCACTAAAGGCGTTCATTCATTATGAGTAAAAAATTCCTGTTTGGGAATTGCACCTAACTCCTTGGCTTAAATTCCCATACATAACTTCATCACTTGGAAAACCGTAGTAATTTAGACCAGAGAACCTCAGAGCAATGGAATCCCAGCGCAGAGGAACCTATGAGAATAAAAAGAGCAAATGTTGTCATCTTAGTGAAGTATCATCATTATCAAAAGTCACAAGCCACCAGATACCTCCCATTTAATGCAATGAATTGCCTTTTCAAGTAACATGAAATTGAACTCCTTTCCCTGAATTCCAAGGCCTCCCTCTTGTGTAAATTGGAAAGCTAGAATCCCGGTCACCCATTCCTTGTGAGCCTGGAAAACGTGCAAGAAGAGCGTCTTAGCAAGTAGTCTGGCATGTCTTTTTTCTGCTCCTAAACTCAAGGGTTCTCATGTGGGTTTTTCACAAACAATGCCGCAGACAAATCATATGGAGATTTGAGCAATGGAAGATGGGTCTTTGGAAAATACAGCAGCATGAGAGAAGGAACTGTTAAAATTGGAAAAGAGCAGAAGAATGCAATCCTGTAGGAAAAAAGCTAATCTCTAAATCTCAAATTTTGAAGTAAATGAAAAAATATCCACTAGTCAATTACCACTATGTGGAAAAAAATTAAAACACAAGACTATTTAAAACAGACTCAACACGTAAACCCAACTCTCCAGAAATGATGAAGGCAGGGCATTGAAAATGAGTTTTGAACATATAGTATTGTTGGTGGCTTGTGAGAACAATGTCATGACATTTTATCATGTTTGGTAAGGAACATTCCACCACAGTAGGGTGGGATGCTGTAAGAAAATGCTATGAGTACTGTGACTGAGTGTATAAATGTTTGGTTAATTTACAGATTCTGTTAAGAAATATATATTTACAAACAGAAGAATATGTTAGTTTGGCAGTGAGAACATGATCTAACTCAAATTATGGTGACAGTCTCTATTTGGCCAATTTTGTGTATTTAAAATAAAGTAAACCTTTATAAAGTACTCAGTGAAATGCAGATTTGAAAAGAATGGTTAAATATCAATGATCATCTACAAATAAATCCTTACTAAGAGAGAAAGAATTTTTTCCTGCTATGCTGAGAATGCTAATTGTCCAAGAAATATTAACCATTTTTAACAGCAAGCTTTTTAAACATAAGAGACATCAATGATGTGAATTTATGTGAAATATATTTTTCATAGAAATATTTGGAACACACGTTCTTCCTAATGTTTTATGAAATAATTTACACTACTCTAATTTGGAGAATAAACACTAGAGGTAAAAGAAGGCTTATCAGTGTTTCCTCCATTTCTAAATAATCATTATTTTCAATCAATAATTCAGAGGAAACATTTTACACAACTTATCCATTGTTTACTGTACTCTTAGAAGGATCCAGGTTTGTTTCAAGAAAGCCATTCCTGGTTTTCTGTATTTCTTTGAACCCAAAATGGTTGTTTTTCCAGTGCAGAGTGTTTGATGCAGTTGTCCATAGAAAAATCATTTCTCATCTTCTATATTGTATATTTTCAGGAAGTGTTGGAATTAAAATCAACCTCTTTCTTAAAAAGAAAGCAGAATCCACGGATACACAATAAAAATCCAAGGAACACAGAAAAGTAACATCTCGAAATCTCACAATATCTCCTACATTTGTGAAAGCCCCTGCCCAAATCTAGGGAGATTAAGGAAATGTTAGGGTCCACAAGTGGACAAAGAGCGACGCGCCTATCCAGGCATATCGTGGGGGAGATGAATGGTTGATGAAATTCAAGGAACTAAGCCATCAAGCCCAGGGTACCTCCCTCGATTCAATGCAACCTTGATTATAGCCTCTAACAATGAAGAGAAAAAAAATGAATACCTCTTTAGAGAAAAAGTTAATTCTAAACCTCCATGTTTTACTTCGGCCAAAAATTCTCCCAATCTAATTTTTAGTGATTGATATGGTTCATTCATGAGTATAGATAAACTTGAAGAGTAGTGCAAGACTCACGATCTTACAAACAACTTTGTGGGACCCATTCACACACATCCAGGAGTAAAATGAAATGTGATTCATTTATTATAACATGGAGAGAGCTTGGTTTAAATAACTCTAATAATTATGATCTGCCACCCGACTTGTGTGTACATGTCCTGACATTCCCATTATATTGAAAATAATCACTTTCATTGATATATATTAATCCATTATCATATTTATCCCATATGTACATTCCCTGGTGTTTTGTAGATTCCCAGATGTGGGCCATCATCCCATGAATGATTATTATGTCTTTTAAAAATCTCTATAATAATTATAATAAAAAATTAAAATCAGGTCTTTAAGAAATAATTCCCTTTTCATTCCTTACTTGACACAGCCAAGCATAGGTGATT
>JAKSZT010047350.1:0-10556 GCA_026826555.1 Tolypeutes matacus | reverse complement strand
TATTGAAATGTATTGTGAAAATTCTGATTTTTACCCACAATAAAAAATAAATAAATTAATTAATTAATTTGAAAAAAAAAGTGGCATTACAAATTAATGAGTATTGAAGGACTGTTTGATAAACAGCATGGGAAAATTGATGAAATGTCTAGAAATATTTGACAAGTTGAATGTAATTATCAAAAATATACATTATACAAATTTGAAATGTAATTTTTAAATGTATAAAATTTAATATAAAAAAGGAAATAAATGTGTCCGTTCATATTTATTTTGCAAAATGGAAGTTTTTTCTAAGCAATGGAGCAATGAAAAAAATCACAAAGGAAATAATATATTACAACATAAAATTAATTGAAACACTTCTGTTGATCAAAAGCCACTATAAATTTTTTAAAAAATCCTAATTTGCAAAAACTTACATCATATATAAGAGAAAAAACCATTTTATAAAAATCAAAAAGAAAAATCTAAAACATCCAATGGGAAAAATGAACAAATATATTAAATGTATAACCCAGAGAAGAAATAAAAATTAGCTAAATCAAGCAAATATTCAGCACCATTAGAATCAAAGGAATGAAAACTATGACTAATAAGATAATTTTTCAACTATCAAGTTAACAAAGATTTTGTTATCAGTTGCTTTTCATTTTTATTACTGGGCATATAACAATGAAACTTTAAACACTTTCTTAAGACATGTTTCATCAAAAAAAACATTTAAGAAGAGGACAATGAGATTACAAAAAAACAAGAATGACAATTTAAATATAGTACTTTAACCTGCTTCTTGTGGCCTCCTCTCTCTTTGAATTTAATTTAATATAAAGGACTCCAGTAACAGGATTAAGACCCATAATGATTGAGGTGGGCCATATGTTGACTGAATTAGCCTCATCCAAAGGTCCTACATAGAATGGGATCACACCCACAGGAATGAACTAGACTTAAGAACACATTTTTCTGGGGTACATACATTTTTAAATCACCATAATTATGTTCCATGGCAATGGGGAATTGAAGTTGCTAATCAGATAACCTTAAGAAAAGGGTGCCATCCTGAATTACCAGAGTGGGCCAATGTACTGTAACAAAAGTACCTTAAAAGATGGGAAAGGGAGTCAGTATCAGAGTGAAGCCATGTGAGGAAGATTCAACCAGCCATTCCTGTGAAACTGGAATGTGGATCCTCTAGGACCTGGAAATGGAAAAGCAATTGTCCTTGAATTGTTAGGATCTTTACAGGGATGCCAAGTGCAGCAAGGATGAGCCACAGAGTTGTATGGTGGAAAGTGTAATACTCACAGGTTCTAGAACAAAAGGAGGAGTATGCCTTGCAGGCCACAGAGCTGCACGTTGAAAAGTTTAAAGCACACAGGCCCTAGAACAGAGAGGAGTATTACCTCTCACAGGCCAATGAAGAAGCACCAGGCGCTTAGGCTTAAGCAGGCAGGGATCCTAATATTGCAGCAGGGAAGGAGTATGTCATTATAAGGCCTGGGTGGGTGTGTAAGTGTGGGGATTGGGGAGCTGTAGGGGCACAGCCCAAGGTAGAAGAAGAAAGCTAAGAGATTGGGCATTTACTTGAATAAGCAGGTATTGCGGGTGGTCACTGAGAGACCTAATGACAGAATTTGGGCATGGAGGCGTCCAGCCAGCATCAAGCCCATAAATTATTTTAATCCACTGCACTTCCCTGGAGCTTCCAGGAAGGAAAGCAGCCCTACTGATAACTCCATATTATACCAGGGACTCCCATTTTGATCTTCTGAGCTCCAGGGAATGTAAGTTAATAAATTTGGGGTGTTTTAAGCCACTGAATTTGTGGTAACTTGTTACGGCAGTAATAGGAAATTTATCTACCAACCACATTTTTTAAAGAAATTATCAAGCAGATTCTAAAACTGATATGCAAGTACAATTATACCTGTAATACTAAAAGTCATCTTGAAACAGAAGAATGATTTTGTAGGAATCACATAACCTGATTCCCAGATTTACTATATGTATTAGTTAATCAAAGGGATTCTGATGCAAATTACCACAAATATGTGGGTCTTTATAAAGGGTATTTATTTGGGGTAGAAGTCCACAGTTACGAGGCCATAAAGCATAAGTTACTTCCCTCACCAAAGTCTATTGCCACATGTTGGAGTGAGATGGCTGCCAACATCTGTAAGGGTTCAGGCTTCTTGGGTTCCTCTCTTCTCAGGTCTCCATTTCTGTCTGGGCTTAGCTCCTCTGTTTCCTTCACAAGGTCAGCTGTAGACTATGATACTCTCTTTGCCTCTCTCCACAAGGCCAGCCATAGACTATCAGGCGAATGGCTTGTCTCTATCCTGGTGCCTTCTCTCCTTCCTCACGACCAAGCTCCTCTGTCTGCTCACCTCCCGGGGCTCCAGCATCAAAATTCCAACATGAGAACACCAACTCAAAAATTGCTCCAACACTGTCCTTTGCCATGTCTTTTATCTTTGAGATACCACCCCCAAGTGGTGGGGTTCAATGTCCTATTGATGTGGCCCAGTCAATGCCTTAATCATAACTTAATCATGCTCAGATTAACAGACCATTTTACAAGCATAACCCAATATCTATTTTTGTAATTCATAACTATATCAAACTGCCAAACTGCTACACTGTAAAACTACAGTAGTCAAAACAGTGCTTTATTGGCCCAAGCATAGACAAATGGGCCAACAGAGAAGAGAGTCCAGAAATAGACCCTCACATATGAGGCCAACTGATTTTCCTCAAAGACATTAAGATTATTGAAAAGGAATAGATAATATTTTCCATAAATGGTGCTGGAAGAGTTGGATACACAGATGGAAAAAATTGAAGCTCAACTTCTACTTCATATCATGCACAAAAAATAATTTGAAATGCATCATAGACCTAAATATAAATGCTAAACTATGAGTAAACAAAGATGTGGACTCTGGTGGATACTTACTTTTCAAAACTAGCTCTGCTCTTCTACATTCTGCTTTCAGATTCTGGGTTTAGTCATCTAAAAGCACATTTCTTCTTTGCAAGACAGCTTCCAGCTAGGTTCTATCAATGAGGTTCATAAAGATGTATTAGAAGACAAGAGAAGGGAAGATGGGATTTGCTTGTGTATTTTTCTTTATTGCTCCATTAGAGTTAACCAGTATTGACACTTAACCCAGAAACAACAGTTCACTGCACTCTCCAAATTTCTGTGGTGATCCTAAATCTGACCTTGTTATGCCTCTTCAGAGCCCAGCATCATCTTGGCAGCCCCCACTCTGCAGTGCTCCTGAGCCACCAGCTGCAACCAGGAGGAGAATGCTGCTTAGGGGCTCAGCTTTGCAAGATCCACCCCTAGGGATGTCAGCAGGTTTCTATAGCTAAAATATCAAAAATTCTGGGGTTTCTTTTGCTTTTTAAGTCTCCCATATATGTTTAAAATATTTGTTTATTATTTGTAATTTTCCAAAATTTACACTCTATGCCCACAGACAGCAGTTTCCCTTTCACCTCCCTCCATCTCTTTGTAACCTGTAATCTACTTTCTCTCTTTATGAATTTGCTATTTCTAGATATTTCTTGTAAGTGAAATCTGCTTATTTGTCCTTATAGGCATTGCTAATTTCACCCAGCATACCGTTTTCAAGGTTTATCCATGTTCTAGAATATTTCAGAGCTTCATTCCTTCTTAATGGTTGAATAATATTCCATTGTGGGTACATTCCCCATTTTGGTTGCTTCCACCTTTTGACTATTGTGAATAATGCTGCTAGAAACATTGGTGTACAAGTATCTGTCTGATTGCCCATTTTCAATTTATTTGGGTATTCAATAGATTTTCAGAAAAGCATACAAATCCACTGTCATTCACACTCTTGCAATGATTAGAAAAGAGAAAATAAAACTCAGTTCCTTCAATGAGATAATACAACTTTGATATTATAACATGAGAAGTACTGCATGAGGAAGGAAATTACAGACTCTTTTTTACAAAGGATAGATGTTGGTGGTGATGATGACCATGATGACAAAGGTGATAGAGAGATGATAGATTAGAGGATGGATGATTGATAGATTGATTGATAGATGATAGATAGATAGATAGATAGATAGATAGATAGATAGATGATAGATAGATAGATGATAGATAGATAGATAGATAGATGATAGATGATAGATAGATAGATAGATAGATGAGAGAGAGAAAGAATCCCAAAGAAGATATTAGCAAGCTAAACACAATATTGCATGGAAATGATAAACCACTATGACTAAGTTGTGATCTCAGGAATGCAAAGATGATTGTTTATCTCATATTAGAAATAGAAGGGAATATCTTTAACCAATTAAATATATATCTTTTTAAAAATCTACAATAATCATGATCCAAAATAAGAAAATGTTGGAAGCAGATGTCCAATATGATAAATTATATTCAACAGTGTGCAAGATTTCCAAGCCGAGAACAATCAATAAAAAAGTGAAATTGAAGTCATAGAAACTGAAAAGGAAAAAAATAAAAGTATCATAATTCAAAGTTTGTATGATTGCATATGTAGAAAACACAAAAGAATCTAAAGACATGTTATTAGAAATGATAAAAGAGTTTAGCAAAATGGTTAAAGTCTATTCCATTTCTATACACCAACTACAATTAAAGAATGCAATTCCCTATTTTAAGAAACAAGATTTAAAATAGCAATAAAAACTCTAATTTAGGAAAAAATCTTTAAAGAAATCTGCAAGAATTTTATATAGAAAATAGTAAAATTTTACTAAAAGATAGTAAGGATGACCTCAACAAATGAAGTAATAGATCATGATTAAGGGTAGGAATTTTTAAAGTGAAAAAATGTCACTTCTCTCTAAATTGATCTATGGAGCTAATCCAACTTCAAAAAATATATATTAATTTCTTTTTGTAGAAATTGGCAAGGTGCTTCTAAAATGCAATGGAATAGCAAATGGTTAAGAACTGACAAGAAACTTCTAATGGGTAATATTGAGAGTCCTCCTCTACCTGTAATCGGGACTCATCATAAATATGCATTAATTGATACAGGGTGGAACTAGTATAGGAAATAAATTCAGTAATGGCACAGAATAAAAGGCCAAGAAACACCATATGCTTGCACTCAAATACAAGCACAAACACACACACACACATACAGAACATTGATATATGTCATGGCATCACTGGAGAAAGAAAATTTATTTCACTAAATATGCTGGAATTTTGGTACCCATTTGAAAAAATAATGGATCCGTATCCTTCACCAAAAACATAGATTAACTTCAGATTGGTTAAGGATATGAGTTTAAGACTTTTAAGGAAAACTATATGTGAATATCTTTCTCACTTTGATTAAGGAAGGATTTATTTATTTTTCTTTTTTTAACTTTAATTTTAGAGAAGTTTTAGATTTACGTTTACAGAAAAATTACACCAAAAGGAGAGAGAATTCCCCTATAACCCAAACACATGCATCCTTACAGAGTTTCCACTATTACTGACATCTTAGATTAGTGTGGTACATTTGTTACAATTGATGAAACAATATTGAAGCATTGCCACTAATCATGGTCTCGAGTTTACATTATGGTTCATTGTGTACTGTACAGTTCCATAGGCCATGACAATGCGTAATGTCATGCATCCATCTTTGTAGTATTACACAGAAGAAGCTCCCTACCCCAAACATGCCCTTTTCCATCCATTCATCCCCCTCTCCTTTCTGAACCCCTGGCAAATACTATCTTTACATCAATGTTACAAGTTCAGGAAGGATTTCTTAATACAGTAAAGAAAAGATTAATAAATTCTTCTATATTAAAATTGAGAACTTCTGACCATGAAGAGATAGATTTTATAGTATATATATTTAGTTAAAATAGATTTATAAAATATAAATTTTTTAGGAGTAATGGGGGATTGGACCCAGGACCTCATACATGGGAAGAAGCTGCTCAATCACTTGAGCTACCTCCATTACCTGAGAGATAAATTTTTAAAAGTAAAAAGACAAGCAACAAACTGAAAGGAAATATTTGTAAGGCATGTAACCAAAAGAGAATTAAAAGCAAGCAAAAAGAGCTCATATAAATAAATAAGAAAAAGTGTCAGTAATGTAATAGAAAAACTGGCAGAATCTTCTTGTGAGCTTTTTGTGATGGGGAATTAGATATGTCAGAAATAATACGAAACCTTACTCATCTTAGTAGTTATTATTTTGCATACCTCTGAGGTCCATAATTTTTTAATCCAATATTTTTGTACTGTGAACACAACAACTATTATTTCTGCAGTTTCATTGATATCTTACCTTTCAAATAAAACAAATTTCAATTAAACATGTTAATTTCCATAGATATGGTTTACTTTAAATCTTCAAGTTTCAATAAGTTTAATACATAAATTATTAAATTCATATCTGATATTAATTTTCAAAAAAAAATCTCATGAAGAAATCTAAAAGGAATAGATGAATTTTAATGTCTTAAGGGAATGTGTCATAAAACTGTGATTTGGATATGCTGCTGGCCATAATCTTGGGTTTGCTAATCACCATTGGGGTCACCATTCCCTATGATCTAAGCCACCTCAACATAGTTAGCTTTTAGAGTTGTACATAAATGCCTCCATGTTACATGTTAATGATTCTTAAAGGACATGTTGACCAGAGTGGTGCTCTCCTCATTTAATTAGGCAGAAATCAACCAATAGGCACTTCTAGTAAAAATATTTACTAAGGTACTACAAATAGCCCATAAAAAGTACATTCAACAAAACCTAATCCATCAACTCCTCCACCAGTCCTACATCTAGTTTTCCACCAACAACCACATTAAATATTGACTTCTGTTACATCTTAGCTCAGGGGTTGCATTTAAATATGCATGTGACAATGTATCAGTATAAGAAACTGATGGCTAATACAATTTTTCAGACTTAGTAATGTGCCCAAGACAAATTTTTTCTGAATTATCAAAGAAATGAAGGACTGTCATAATGGGGGAGAGGGTACATTTGGACAACTGTGATTTCTTCTCTCATGAAATGTAAATATAGTCTCAACTTTTTGGCTACTGGTAAGTATTCTGTGCTATCGTCAACATAACACAAGGAGTAGAAATCAGATCATAGATAGGCTAGACCTCAGTAGTCTAACATGAAGGGAAAATCCTTAAAGATATATGAGACATAAATAAATATTAATATCGTAATACCCTCTCAGGAGTGAACATTATATTAAATTTCAACCTGAACAGTCAACGTATTTTGAAGTTACTGCATGCACTCAATGTGCCAAGCATCATACAAAATATTTTACATTTAATACTCACAACTTTACTATGAAACAGATGGTATTGGAATAAGGATTTTACAGATGAGGAAACAGAATTAAAGAAGCTAATTAGCTTGCCCAAGTTCATACAGAGAGGAAGTGGCTTTAATAAAATCACGGGTAGTTTCAATCCAGAGTCTGGAGTCTTAACTATTTTTATATTGTCATTTTCTGCTGGACATTGTATAGCAATGTACCTTTTGTTTATTATTTTTAAGAGATCCATTTTAGATATTTTTATCTTTTACAAAATTCTACATAGCAGTGAGACTTAATGTTCCTAATTTTTGCTCATTATAGTTATATACATTTGAATTAGGTTTAAATATGCTTAGGTGCATCTGTATTGAGTTTTGCTGAGCAAAATAAAATGCAAAAATATACTATATTATTGGTAACTGACATACATGCTATGAAAATGAAGAAATGGGTTTCAATTAAAATATAGCATACCTCTTTTTTAACCTTCTATGTCTTCAGCTCCAATTCTCAAAATTCCATTTTTATATCACATGCATTTTATATTAAAATGTAAATAATATCTAAAATTTAAGACACAATCTCTATGAAAAAATGTTTAAAAGTGTAAATGAAAATTCCTATATTTGGGTTCATAATAGTAAATCACATAGAAAATAATTCTTTGGCAAGATTTCTAACATCACATAATATCTGAGGTCTTATGTGATGCAAAGCTAAAATTGAGCCAGTTATGTGTTTCTCTGATAAAATGGCTAATGTATATTTCAGAAAATGGGTGCAGATTCTAGATGTGCACTGTACTTTTCAGTAATGGAGCACACCTGAAATCTTGTGTTCACCTCTGATATCATACTGTCTTCAATATATAGCAACCAGAAAAGCCTGTATATTAAAGCTTATGAGTTTTAGGTACAGTTAACAACACTGAAAGTAGTCTGGGAAGGGAATTCTAAGAATATATTTGTTAATAGATTATAATATTAAAAGAGACTTAAAAGACAGCATATAGAGAGAAGGCAATGCTAGAAATGCAGACAAGCATGAGAGAGAAAATAATGGAATTCTAAAGCACAGTTACTAAGCTCTAATTCTGATTTGTAGTGTAGAGTATTGGTGGTTCAAATATACAATAAAATGAAAAAATCACTAGTCAAACTCATGATTATGGGCAAAAATTTAAAACACATTAGTCGTCAAAGAAGACACACAAAATACACACAACTATCATGATATGTGGAAGATGATAGAGTATGGAAAAAGTGTGTCAAACATATGGTACATGCCATTGTTGGTGGTAATAATTTAAAGGTATTTTTATCATAATCAGTATAAAATGAACCACCATGAAGTGGTGTGATGGTTTAGGACAGTTGTATGGGAATGCTGACCAAGTGCATGATTGTTTTATGAGTTCACAGCTTCTATTAAGAAAAATATATTTACAAAAATAATAATGTGGCTGGTTGGGGGAAAATACATGAAATGGAAGAAATGGATTCTAGTTATTAGTAAGATTAGGACAATATTCTCTCTTGAAAATATTTGATGCATTTAAAAATGAAAAATATATTTTATAAATATTTGGTAAATTACAAATTTCTAAAATAAGGCTTAAATATCGATTATCATTTACATATAAATGATTAGCTAAGAGTAAAAACATTTTTCAAAAGATATGTCAACGCTATTTGGAGATGAAAGTTGTTATCCTTTTTCAAAAGTACAGACTTTAAAAACAAGAGGCTACAATGATATCAGTTTGTAAAGAATGCCTTTTGTACAAAATTTTTGGACTAGATTTTCTTCTGAATTATTAATGAAATAATGTTAACTACACTAAATGGGAGAATAATGATAAGAAAGCATCAAATGCGTCTCTATGATTTCTTAATTTTTGAATAATCACACTTCAATTTCAATAATTCAGAGGAGATATTTTTTAACTGGTTGACAAATCCTTACATGTTTGGTAGCATTCCCTAGCTTTTGTTTCAAGGAAAGCAATTGAGATTTGGCTCCATTTCCTTTGAGTTTTTCTCAAGTATAGAGGATTTCTGAGGCAGGACCCCTTACAAAAAGAACTGTACCTATGTCTTATCCTACTTTTTAAGAAAGTATTTGATTTTGTATATCTTTCATGTATATTCAGATGAACCAATCCCCACGAAACCCCCCCAGACACCCCCCACACAATAATCCCCCGCAGTACCCATTGTAACCCTTATGTGATCCAAATCCTCCATGAACATTTAGTCCATAAAATAATCAAATACACTTACTAGGAAAAGAAACAAGTGTGATAAGCTTACATGCAAGAGACAAACATAAGGAAACTCAGGGGAAAAAAAAAAGAGAGAGAGAGAAGGAAAAAAAACAAATAATCAAACAAAGAACAAAACAAAATAAAATATAATTAGTGGATTGGGACATTCAAAAAATGGGCAAAAAAGCAAAGGAAATGCCTTTTAAAATATATATATATATATATTCATTTTTTTTTCCTTTCTCTTTTCTTTTTTCCCTTTTTTCCTTCCCTTTATCACTGTGTTATCGGATGTCTGGTGTGTCATGACACCTTCCTCCTCTCAATCCCTATTGTCTCCCAATTTTTTATTTAATTTTCAAAGAAGTTTTAGGTCACAGCAAAGTCACACACGGAGTGCCGGAGACTCCCAGATACCAAACCACCCCCGCTTCCCCACCCCATATTAATTCCCCCTCCTTTTTTTTTTTTTTGGTTGTTAGCATTGTTATAACTGTTATGCAGATAGCAAAATATAGCAACTAAACATTGTCAGTGATTTACATTATACTTTACAATTTAGATGATACATTTTAATAATTTTGATGATATTTACCATGTCCTGTGTCCATTACTGTAAGGTAATAAAAAACCTTCCCCATGACCACCAAACAACCCATTAGATCTTGACTGTTCCCTTCTCCCCAACCCCCCAGGGCCCGTGATACCCCCTCTCCCAGGGGATGGAGAGGGCCTGCATCTGCAGGCAGGATCATCCCACCCACCATATCCATGGGATATAAGCCCTCTCTCACTTGGAGGTGGAGTGGACATCACCATACCAGTTCCCTCAGGATTGGGGGAAGAACTATGGACTAGAGTGGACTTGATGGTATTCTGTTGTACACATATGGTGATTCTAGCAATGGAAGAAATTATAACAGTGAGGTAGAGCCAGTGGCCACTGGACACTTTCTGGGCAGGGAGGG
>JAKSZT010047336.1:30536-57051 GCA_026826555.1 Tolypeutes matacus | reverse complement strand
TCTGAGAACCATTGTCTGAAAGATAGGTTAACAAAGGAGAGTAAGAGAAGAGCAGGCTTTGAGCCATCACCCATATGGACATAATCTATGGTAAAGGGATAGAGTGTGGTTGCATGTGGGGGATGGGGCAGATGAGTGGTGGTGTTCCTGGATTTGGTGGTGCAGCACTGGGGGGTGGATGGATTAGGAAGGGCTGGTTCAAATCCCCAGGGCATGTAAATGTGAATCTTGACATTCCATGGCTTGGTAGAGGGGGTTATCACGGGCCTTGGGGGGCTGGGGAGAAGGGAACAGTCAAGATCTAATGGGATGTTTGATGGTCATGGGGAAGGTTTTTCATTACCTTACAGTAATGGACACAGGACATGGTAAATATCATCAAAATTATTAAACTGTATCATCTAAATTGTAAACTATAATGTAAATCACTGACAATGTTTAGTTGCTATATTTTGCTATCTGCATAACAGTTATAACAATGCTAACAACCAAAAAAAGGGGGGGGGAGTTAATATGGGGTGGGGAAGGTGGGTGGTTTGGTATCTGGGATTCTCCGGCACTCCGTGTGTGACTTTGCTGTGACCTAAAACTTCTTTGAAAATTAAATGATGTGCGAGATGTTTGTTTGGGATGTGGTGGGAGGTGTGGGAGGTGGGCAACATGGGAATCCCAGTGGGTTCCGTGTAATATTTTAGGTAATCTAAGCACCTCTTAAAATATATGTATATATATATATATAACATTTTTGTAAGCAAATACACATATATGCATATATATTTCTATATCAAAAAAAATAAATAAATAAAAGTGTATTGTTCAGGAAAAAATAAATAAATGGAATCAGTGGGGAAAAAAAATAAACTTAGAAGTGGTAAAAAAAAAATTAAATGAAAAATAGGGAGATATGGGGGATTGAGAGGAGGAAGGTGTCATGGCACACCAGACATCCGATAACTCAGTGATAAGGGGAAGGAAAAAAGGGAAAAAAGAAAAGAGAAAGGAAAAAAATGAATATATATATATGTTTTAAAGGCATTTCCTTTGCTTTTTTGCCCATTTTTTGAATGCCTCAATCCGCTAATTATATTTTATTTTGTTTTGTTCTTTGTTTGATTATTTGTTTTTTTTCCTTCTCTCTCTTTTTTTTTTTTCCCCTGAGTTTCCTTGCATGTAACCTTATCACACTTGTTTCTTTTTCCTAGTAAGTGTATTTGATTATTTTATGGACTATATGTTCATGGAAGATTTGGATCACAGAAGGGTTACAGTGGGTACTGTGCGGGATTATTGGGGGGGTATCTGGGGGGAGGGTTTCGTGGGGATTGGTTCATCCGAATATACATGAAAGATATACAAAATCATTCAAAGAATCGGGGATGGGGCATGGTCACGATGGGTGGATAATCACACAATAAATGAGGGAATCTGAATTCCTAGCCTGGAGAGCTCTGCCACAGTCTCCAAGGGAGCAGCAATAATCCTCTGAGTGTAGGGACAGTGCCTGTCAAAATAGGATGACCTACTGATGTGTTTTTTTTTATTGATTACTACCCTTGTGAGTCTTTGCTCTTGTAAATGAGACTTAGCCTGCAGTTGTGGGGTGCCTAAGGGTTGCCACCTGAGAGCCTCCTTGTTGCTCAAATGTGGCCTCTCTCTAAGCCAAACTCAGCATATGATTGCATTACCTTCCCCCCAACGTGGGACATGACTCCTGGGGATGAGCCTCCCTGGCAACGAGGGATTAATACCAAGTGCCAACTGGCAACACAACTGGAAAAAGACCTTGAATAAAAGGGGGAAATGGTAAAGACAAATGAGTTCAAGTGGCTAAGAGACTTCAAAGAGAGTCAGGAGGTCATCCCAGAGGTAACTCTTACACACACCTCAGTAGGAGCTCATAGAAGATCTAAGTGCCTATCACCCCACTCAGTGGGGTTCCTGAGAGCTCCGGAGACACCCTGGTCCTATATAAGGGGGGATAGCCCCAGAGACTGATGCCTTATCAGTGGGTTCTATTTTGGAATCTGTGCTCCTGAGAGTGACAGAATTAGACTCAAGTAAGTCCTCCCTGCACATGGTTCCCCATTCCCTTCTATTCAAACCTATATGTGATGCTGGAGTTTTTAGGTATACTTCCAGAGACTGGAGTCTCCCGCCTACCTATGTGCCAGGTGTGCATGAAATCTAGGTGGTGCTGCAACTCCTACCCTACAGCTCAATGGACTCATCCAAGTCACCTGTTGAGGAGACAACGATGGGCAATGGCCATCCCAGGGAACGGAGAGGGCCTGCATCTGCAGGCAGGATCATCCCACCCACCATATCCATGGGATATAAGCCCTTTCTCACTTGGAGTTGGAGTGGACATCACCATCCCAGTCCCCTCAGGATTGGGGGAAGAACTATGGACTAGAGTGGACTTGATGGTATTCTCTTGTTCACATATGGTGATTCTAGCAATGGAAGAAATTATAACAATGAGGTGGAGCCAGTGGCCTCTTGACACTTTTGGGGTAGGGAGGGGATGAGCAGTTGAAATACAGGGGCTTCTTTGGGAGTTAGAGGTTGTCCTGAGTACCGTTGTGGCAACGGATGTAGGCCATTTTAAATCAGCACACACCACTCAGACCTGAGTGGGAGAGAGTGTGGTCTACGGTGTGAACTGTGGTCTATGGTTGGTGGCAAGGCTCCAGGATGTGTAAGTTCATTGAGGGTGGTGGGCCACACTTGTGGGAGATGTTTGTGTGGAATGTGGTGGGAGGTGTGGGAGGTGGGCAGCATGGGAATCCCAGTGGGTTCCGTGTAATATTTTGGGTAATCTAAGCACCTCTTAAAATATATGTATATATATATATAAATAACATTTTTGTAAGCAAATACACATATATGCATATATATTTATATATCATTTTGCAAATGTTTGTATGTATTGTGAGAATTTTGATTTTTACCCACAATAAAAAATAAAAAAAGTAAATAAAGAGCCTTTTTCCAGCCTTTACAGGCTCCCTCCCCAAGGCCTTTGGAAGTGGGTCTGCAACCCATTATTGGGTCCAGGGCCCAGATTTGAGCAACTAATAGGGATAATCCTAAAGAACCAGGACAGGTTGAATAAAGAATCAAAGAACAGCAGTAACCCAGCCTCCTACCACTAAATTCCTATGAAAGAGAGAGAGAGATTGAACAACAGAGTAAACTCACCATCATAATCAGATATGTAGACATCAGCTAAAAATTAAAATTCCTACTGAGAAAATAGAAGAAATGGTCCAAGCATAGGAATATATCAAAACTCCAGATGAGACACAAGATTTGAGATAATTAATCAATGAAATTCATACAAATTTCAAAAATCAAGTGTGACCTGAACAGATAAATACTTCATGATTTCATGGAAAGAAGCTCAAAAACTTCACCATGGAACATTCCCTCTACCAACTCCCAAGATCAGGCTACATAGCCTTTGCATGGTGTAAAAATGAGCAAAGCAAGTAGAAGAAATGCCAGTTGTCTCATCCAAGGTCAACTTGTACTAGCAAATTCCAGCAAAGCCCAAAGAGAGCCCAGCTAGAACAAGCAGAAACTCGCCAGTTGGCTGCAAACCCTTTAATAGCTCTGCAAAGATCAACACAACTCAACACAATAGACTCAGCTGCATTATATTACACTTTTGGGGGGGATTGCTTTATATGCAGCCATAACTAACTGATGCAATCATTGTAAGTCAAATTGAGGACATTAAGAACAATTGACTACTTCTTACTTTGAGTATTTTTTCAGATATTAGAGGACAGCATTCATGATTATTCTGTTATTCAAGAACTTTTTGGATAACTAACAATTAAATGTGACTACCTTTGAGAGTACTTTCCATATTAACAGGAGATGTTGGAGGGACATTCAAGTTTATGGAGGAATACCTTATCACCTTACTCAGAAACTTCCACTCAAAGAGGAATTATTGCACAGAATTTCAAGTTCTTTATATGTCATCATTTGATCATGATTATTAAGTACGGTTTTGAAAATAAAGGCCAAAAAATGAGTAACAGAGTTAATAAATGGACTGTTCCTAGAAATGGCCTTTACAATATATGACAAAATTTGGAAAAAGGACAGAGTTTTGTGTAGAGGAATAGAAAGGATCTTATTATTTACCAATAAAATAATATAAAACATGCCATCCACTCCTGCACCCATTGCATAAATGCCTAGAAATAAGGACACCAAGATTTTATACTTAATGTGTAGATATAATTGTCAAAACAATTATTTGCTTTAGTAATACAATGTATGATTGCATGTTTTACTTCATCATATTCAAGTTCATATCTACTGAAGGTAGGTTTTGGTTCCATGGAATGTTCAGAGTCAAACTTTCAGTTTCTGAGGATTAGGGCCCTACAATCACAGGCAATTATTTCAGCCCCAAGAAAAATGATCTTTGCATGGATTCCCCAGAAAGCATCTTCTCAGAGACCTTTTATGTCTTTATTTCTCAAACTGTAGATGAATGGGCTCAGCATGGGTATTTTCAATGTGATACATCACCAAAGCTGGTACACCTGCATGTGCATAGCAAAGAACTTATGACCTCACATTTTCTCACACAGAAAAATAAGGAAATAAGTTAAAGGTAAGGTATCTAATTTGAAAATGCTTCATTCTTTCCCCAATCTGATGAGATTACCCACATGGGGGAATCAATTTTACAATCATAATAAAGATCCCAGTGAGGGAAACACCAGGCAGCAAGCTAGCTGCAAAGTACATCACTATATCATTGATGAAGGTGTCAGAACATGCATGTTGGGCCATCTGATTAAAGTAAAAAAAAAGTGGTGGATTTCCAAGTGTGTACAAAAGGACAGAGACAACACCATTGAGCTTTGTATTGAAGAATACAAGATACTCACAACCCAGGATATCAAAACCAAAAGTATACTTAAATATATTTGATAGGCAAAGAAAATCCATCTCAAATGTTGAGTAAATGTTCCTTGGAGAGATCAATGACTGGTGAAGGTCAGAGCCATGGAGAAAAAACACATGGTGGAAGGGGCCCCAAGGGAGATGATAAACAAATGTGTCATCCAAGATCCTTCCAAGGAACAAAATTAACAGACAGAAGTTCATTTCTATTTTGACCACTTCATGCATGGGAACAAAATTGCTCAGACATTATGTGAGAATGGAATTACTTTAATGGTCATCTGGGAAAAATATATATTATATGACCCAAAGATGGTAAATATGGTCACTCCTCCTCTCACCTACAGCTTAAGGGTAACAACAAGAAGAGAATTCTACTGTGCTCTTACAGAGAATGCCTGACACCACCTCCCTGTTCTTCTTTGAAGCCAATTTGATACTCAATCACTCAGGAGGGAAAGACTCAGGGAGAAAGAAGCTCAAAGAAAGCCATCTGAGCTTCTGCTGTGAGAAACTGATTTAGAGGCAGGCAGAACTCTCAGAACATGATCTCTGATGGGACAAGCTGGTTTAACACAATGGTGAGTCCATCCTCTTAAATCTTGCACACAGTAGTGCAGCCCCCTTTACCATCTCATCTACCTCTCTGGTTTAGAAGACAATTCCAAGAGTCACTGCTCTCAGTTCTTCTGGGTATGTACCCAGTAGTGGTATTGCTGGGTCATGTGGCAAGTTTATATTCAACTTCTTTAGGAACTGCCAAACAGTCCTCCATAGTGGCTGCACCATTCTGCATTCCCATCAACAGTGAAGAAGGGTTCCTATCTCTCCATATCCTCTCCAACATTTGTAGTTCTCCGTTTTATTAATAAGGGCCATTCTGATAGATGTGAAATGATATCTCATTGTAGTTTTGATTTGCATTTCCCTAATCATGAGTGATGTTGAGCATTTCTTCATGTGTTTTTTTGCCATTTGTATTTCTTCTTTGGAGAAATGTCTATTCAAGTCTTTGGCCCATTTTTTAATTGGGTCATTTGTCTTTTTATCGTTGAGTTGTAACATCTCTTTATATATCCTGGATATTAAACTCATCAGATATGTGATTTCCAAATATTTTTCCCATGTAATTGGCTGCCTTTTCACCCTTTTGACAAAGTCCTGTGGGGTACAATAGTGTTTAATTTTGAGGAGGTCCCATTTATCTATTTTTCCTTTTGTTGCACGTGTTTTGGGTGTAAGGTCCAAGAAAGCACCACCTACTACAAGGTCTTGGAGATCTTTCCCTACTTTTTCTTCTAGTAGTTTTATGGTCCTGGCTTTTATATTTAGATCTTTGATCCATTTTGAGTTGATTCTTGTATAGGGGGTGAGATAGGGATCCTCTTTCATTCTTTTGGTTATAGATATCCAGTTCTCCCAACACCATTTGTTGAAGAGACTGTTTTTTCCCATTAGCATGGGCTTGATAGGTTTGTCAAAAAACAGTTGACTGTATAGGTGAAGGTTTATTTCTGGGTTCTCAACTCTATTCCACTGATTGTTATGTCTAGCTTTATGTCAGTACCATGCTGTTTTGACCACTGTAGCTTTATAATATGTTTCAAGGTCAAGCAGTGAAATTCCTCCCACGTTGCTCTTATTTTTTAGAATGCTTTTGGCTATTCAGGTGCACTTACCCTTCCAGATGAATTTGGTAATTGCCTTCTCTAATTCTGTAAAGTAAGCTGTTGGTATTTTGATTTGTATTGCATTGAATTTATAAATCAGTTTGAGTAAGATTGACATCTTCACAATATTTATTCTTCCAATCCATGAACACTGCATCCAAACTCAGCAAGCTATACATTTTTCTCAAGTGCCCACGGATTTTCTCCAGGATAGACCACGTGTTAGGTAACAATTCAGCTCTCAATAAATATAAAAAGATTGAAATTATACAAAGCACCTTCTCAGATCATAATGGAATGGAACTAGAAATCAATAATAGACCGGATAAAAGTAAATTCACAATTGTGTGGAGACTGAAAAACACACTCCTAAATAATCAGTGGGTCAAAGAAGAACTTGCAAATGAAATCAGTAAATATATTGAGACAAAGGAAAATGAGGACACAACGTATCAAAACTTATGGGATACAGTGAAGGCGGTCTTGAGAGGGAAATTTATAGCCCTAAATGCCTATATTTAAAAACAAGAAAGAGCTAAACTCAGAGATTTAACTGAACAACTAGAGAAACTAGAAAAAGAACAGCAAACCAATCCCAAAGCAAGCAGAAGGAAAGAAATAATAAAGATTAGAGCAGAAATAAGTGAAAATGAGAATAGGAAAAACAATAGAGAAAATCTGCAAAACCAAAAACTAGTTCTTTGAGAAGATCAATAAAATTGACGGGGGTCGGATGTGGCTCAACTGGTTGGGCATCCGTCTCCCATATGGAGGGACCCAGGTTCGATCCCCGGGACCTCCCGGTAAAAATAAATAAATAAATAAATAAATAAAAATAAATAAAATTGACAAATCCCTAGCTAGACTAACAAAGAAAAAAAGATAAGATGCAAATAAATACATTCAGAAATGAAAGGGGGGAAGTTACAAATGACCTCACAGAAATAAAAAGAATTATAAGAGGTTATTAGGAGAAACTATATGACAACAAACTAGACAACCTAGATGAAATGGACAAATTTCTAGAAACGCACAACCAACCTACACTGACGCTACAAAAAATACTAGATCTTAACAAACCAATCACATTTAAGGAGATTGTATCCATCATCAAAAATCTCCCAGCAAAGAAAAGTCCAGGACCAGATGGCTTCAAAGGTGAATTCTACCAAGCATTTTGAAAAGAATTAACACCAATCCTGTTTAAACTCTTCAAAAAAATTGAAATGGAGAGAAAATTACCCAACACATTTTACAAAGCCAACATCGCCCTAATACCAAAGCCAGATAAAGATTCTACAAGGAAAGAAAATTACAGACCAAGCTCTCTAATGAACATAGATGCAAAAATTCTCAACAAAATACTTGCAAATCGAATCCAACAGCATATCAAAAGACTTATATTTCATGACCAAGTGGCATTTATTCCTGGTATGCAAGGCTGGTTCAACATAAGAAAATCAATCAATGTAATACATCACATTAGCAAATTGAAGGAAGAAACCACATGATCATTTGAATAGATGCAGAAAAGGCATTCGACAAAATCCAGCATCCTTTTTTTATAAAAACATTTCAAAAGATAGCAATAGAAGGAAAATCCTCAATATGATAAAAGGCATATATGAAAAACCCACAGCCAACATCATACTCAATGGGGAAAGGTTGAAAGATTTCCCTCTAAGATCGGGAACAAGACAAGGATGCCCACTGTCACCATTGTTATTCAACATCATACTAGAAGTTCTAGCTAGGGCAATTAGACAAGAAAAAAGAAAATTAAAGGCATCCAAATAGGAAAAGAGGAAGTAAAACTCTTATTGTTTGCAGAAGACATGATCCTGTACTTAGAATATCCTGAAGTATCCACGACAAAGCTACTTGAAATAACAAATGAGTTCAGCAAAGTGGCAGGATACAAGATCAACATGCAAAAATCAGTAATGTTTTTGTACACTAGTACTGAAGAACCTGAGGTGGACAGGGGGAAAAAATCCATTTTCAATAGCAACAAAAAGACTCAAACACCTAGGAATTAATTTAACCAAAGAAGTACAGGACCTATATGCAGAAAACTACAAAACTGCTAAAAGAAATTTTAAAAGACCTAAACAAATGGAAAGACATTATTACTGTTAACCACATTCCATAGATCACTCCAGTTGTATTTTTTCCCATCCTTCTCCACATTCCCACCACCCTGCAATACTGATGTACATCTGCTCTAGCTCACAAAGGACACTCTTGCATCTGTACTATGAACCACTATTCTCATCCATCTCTGGGTTTACTGTGTTATTCAGTCCCTAAATTATTCTCCAGTTTTCTGTCAATTGACATTTACATCCCTAGAGTACCATATTCAGCCACAATCCCATTTATAAACCAGCTGTTGTTACTCACTATAATGTGTTACCATCAACTCTGTGCATTTGCACACTTTTACAGTAAAGCTAATTAAAACTTCTACATATATTAAATATCAGTAGTTCATCCAGTCCTCCTCTTGTCTCCTTTAAGAATCCACCACCTACCACCAGCTCTTAAAGATATTTTCCTATATTTTCTTCTAGAAACTTTTTGGTTCTTGCTTTTATATTTAAGATTTTGATTCATTTAGAGTTAATTTTTGTAAAGGGTGTGAGATAGGGGTCCTCTTTCCTTCTTTTGCTATGGATATCCAATTTTCTCAGCACTTCTTGCTAAATGGACTGTTCTGCCCGAGCTGGATGGGTTTGGCAGGCTAGTCAAAAATCACTTGGCCATAGATGTTTTTTAACCATCAATTCAGTTCCATTAGTCTATGTATCTGTTTTTATGCCAGTACCATGCTGTTTTCACCACTGTAGCTAGGTAATACTACTTAAAGTCTGGAAATAAGAGTCTTCCTACTTCACTTTTTCTAAACTCGTCCTCATTTTTGAAAGACAATCTTGCCAGACATAAGATTCTTGGCTGGAAGTTTTTCTCTTGCAGTGTCTTAAATATATCATACCACTGTCTTCTTGCTTCCATGGTTTCTGGTGGGAAATCAGCACTTAATCTTATTGGGTAACTCTTATACGTTATACATTGCTTTTCTCTTGCTGCTCTCAGAATTCTCTCTTTGTCTTTGGCATTTGAAATTCTGATTAGTATGTGTCTCAGAGTTGGTCTATTCAAATTTTTTCAGATTGGAATATGTTGTGCTTCTTGGACATGGATATCTATGTCCTTCAATAGGGTTGGGAAATTTTCTACCATTATTCCTCCAAATATTCCTTCTGACCCTCTTCCCTTCTCTTCTCCTTCTGGGACACCCATGACATGTATGTTTGCACAGTCCTTTAGTTCCCTGAGACCTTGTTCAAGTTTATCCGAACTTTTATTTATCTGTTCTTTTTTATGTTCACTTTCAGAGGACATTGCTTTAAGTTCACCAATCCTTTCTTCTGCCTCCTCAAATTGGCTATTATATGATCCTAGTGTATTTTTAATTTCATTTATTGCACTTTTTATTCCCATAAGATCTGCTATTTTTCTATGTATGCTTTCAAATTCTTCTTTGTGCTCATCCAATGTCTTCTTAATATCCTTAATTTCTTCAGCCATCTCATTGAATTTATTAAGGAGATTTGTTTGAACATCTATAATTAGTTGTCTCAACTTCCTTATGTCATCTGGAGGCTTATCTTGTTCCTTTAACTGGGCATGTCTTCCTGTTTCTTGGTGTGGACTGTAATTTTTTTGTTGGTGTCTTGGCATCTGGCTTACTAGAGTATTTATTCTGGGTGCAGTTTTTCTCTTAAGCTTAGTGCTTCTTGCCCTTTCTTTCTTGCTGGTTCTGTAGTAGGAGCTAAGGATGTAGTTGGTGCTATAACCTGTGGAGGTTCAGGCTACCTTCATTGCCCCAAGGACCATTAAAGCTTCTCCCATCTTTCTTCTTTGTCAGGGGTAGGGACAGAGCCACAGCTGTGTGGAATAATCCAACTCATGCAGGCCTAGACTGTAGTTGCCCAGAGAGACTGATGAAGCTTCACACCCCTTTCTCTCCTGCCTGGAACAAGAATGGAGCTGCAGGTGTGGGCAGCTATCTATGAAGTGCAGGTCCAAGATGACCACAGTTGCCCTGGTAGACTTCCAATTATTCAGTCTGTGCCAGTTTAATGTACCTGCTGTTACCTGGATAGGATGGTGCAGGACCCATCAGCTTCCTCCCTGCTAGAGGTGGGGCTGAAGCCTAGGCTAGGGCTACAGGCTAATCTGCTTGAAAGAAACCGATCTCTGCCATCACTGTGATTTTCAGTGAGCCTGGCTTCCCCTCATTCTGAGGGTGGAGCCAAAATGGCAGCTACCAGTCTCCTTCAGACATGGAAAGGCTCAAATGTTTGCTGTTCTTAGGGTTATATTTTAGCCAGCTGAATTTACTAATCAGTAGCTGAAATCATTGGCCAACCATCTCTTCTTCCCCTGTTTTTGGGAAATGGAGCTTCAAATTCCTGCCACAGAATAGCTCCTGAGTTGGCTTGCACTGCCAAAGTAGGATGATCAATATGATCACTGGCCTCCGTGGCATAGCTTGTAATTTCCCGGAGAGGCTGGTGCAGTTCCCCCGAGCTTCCTCGCTGCCCAAGGTGGGCCTGATGCTTAGGCTAGACTGACAATCTAATCTAGATGGAAAAAAGCCGGTCCCTACCAGCACTGTGATTTTCAGTCAGCCCCACTTCCCCTCATGTCAGGCGTGGAGTTAAGATGGCAGCTACCAGCCTATTTCTGACTTGGACAGGTTCAAACTGTAGCTGTTCTTGGGATTATACTTTAGCCTATTGAATTTACTAATCAGTAGCTGAAGTTGGTGCCCAACTGTCTCTTCTTCCCCCATTTTGGGAAGTGGAACTTTCAATTCCAGCCACGGAACAGCTCCCGAGGCAGCTTGTGCCTCCAGTGGAGGATGGGCACCAGCCTCCATGGTGTGGAGTGCTCTACTTAAGAATCTTCTCTGCAGATGGGCAGTCTCCTCCTTCCATTCTTTCAAGGATGTTGGAGGATGAACTTCTGGTCTCCTGAAGCCCCCAAACAAGTACTCTGGATTGCTCTGGGTGATGACCAACTGCCCTGTAGCAGGAGCTGATTCCAGGAACTTTTACTCGGCTGTCATCTTGCTTTTTGTCCTCCCAGTACTTATTGCTTTTGATTCTTTTTCTCATAGTATTGCACTGGTAGGTTATTCCAGCATGCTGGCAAATCATATTAGTGCATGGACATGATGTTGTCTTCAGTATTTGAGGAATATTCTTCTATTGATACTGCCACAGGAGTCTGCCAGGTCATTTTGGGAAGAAAGTATTTGTTGTTTACTTAATTCCTTCATTTAGTGATACATCTGTTTTTCTCCATCTTGAATTGGCATTGGACACATATATTTTCCAAAAATGGGTTCGTTTACTGGAGATTTTAAAATTTTGACAAGGGTTACAAGTAAAATTATATTACCAAGTGTAGCATTTTTTTACATCTGGAGTGATTTGTCTCAAACTTACTTTTATATATTTCTATTCAATCTCTCTATTTTTCCATGTGAATATACTTCTAATTTTCTCTATTTGGTGGCTTTTGCCAAAAAATTTCCTGTGAGATTCCTTCTTTAGTTCTAGGATTTCACTTCCTTATAATTCATTAACTATACATTTTATCTTTATGATTTACTCCCTTCTCCTTTGCGTGTTTGTTTTGTGGAACTTTTAACAACAGCATCATCAAACAAAGTTTTTATTTCTTGATACTAGGATGAATTTGTGTTCATTTGCAGTATGAAAGATATACTGGAAGAAAATGAATCTAAAAACCAAGATTAACATTACAACTTAAAGATCACTTTTAACAATTTAGTGTGTAGCTTGTGGCAGAATTTTTACCTTGGTTATTGACAAATATGGGTTTATCTTTTAATGGTGTGTTTATTAATTTAATTTCTTCATCCCACAGCAGCAGACCAATTATCCACTTATAGGAGTTTATGACAGTGTTGGTTTTTCAGACCTGATAGAATTTTATATTCTTAAATTTTTTTAAAGCTTTTATTTATTTATTTTATTTATCCCCCCTTGCTGCTTGTGCTCGCTGTGTCCATTTGCTGTGCATTTTTCTGTGTCTACTTGTCTCCCTTTGTTGCATCATCTTGCTGCGTCAGCTCACCATGCCACATGGGCTGGCTTGCCTTCACCAGGAGGCCCGAGGAATAGAACCTGGGGCCTCCCATATGGTAAACGGGAACTCTATCGATTGAGCCACATCCCCTTTCCAATATTCTTAAATTTTAAAAGAGGAATTTCAGTTTCCTTCAGTGAAGATGACATCTTGTTTTAATTTCATTTTCATGCAATAATAGTATGATGCAAATTTTGTCAAACATAACATTTGTTCATCTCCTTTATGGGTTCTTAATATCCAATGTCTTTTTATACCCCCAAAAAAATAACATTTTTGTGTTTCATAATTAGAAGTATCAATTAGATTGATTTTTGCATTTATATTTTTCTGCATGGAATATTTTCTCATTGAAATTTTCTATACTATCATCAAATTTTTCATCTTTTTCTCTCTTATTTCTACCAAAGACTTCATATTCTGAAATGACTATGCCTTCCTAAGATTATATCTAACTATATAGAAATTTATGTATCTTTATTTTCATCTATATATTCTTCTAACAGATAATATTTACACTTCTATATTTCATTGAAATTCACTTGTGAATATAGAGATACAGTTTAACGTTAAGTATTTCTAAATAGTTAATTGAACCCTTTTTCATAACTTTTAAAAATCTCTCTAAGATAATTAAGAATTAAATATATTCAAGTTAACATGACAAAAAGTTAGATATCCTAAATCATGGCTCACACCAAATTAAATTTAAAAATTCTACCCATATTCACTTTCAAGTCAGAAACAAAAAGATCATTGCCACAATTTCCATTATTCTTAAAATTGTCTGGGATATCAAACCATTGCAGTAAGATCTAAAATGAAAATGGTTGTTAGAAATTATATAGAAGTGATATTATTTATAAATTATTTGGAGAAAGTAGGTGGATTTGAGAAAAATCGAGACATCTATCATGATATGATAAATAGCAAAAAATTAAAAATATTTCCTAATGTAATTAAAATATCAGACATATGATAAAAGAGGAATCTCATTCTTAATTACAATAAACCTAAAATACTGTTACCAAGAAATAATCCTTCTTTTCATAAAAAATTCCACAGGAACATTTATCAAAATGGTCTTTATATCTCAAGAGGAAATTTCTTGTTAATGGAATTGGAGCATGAATTTTTAAAAAGTGCCAACTATTTCTACATTAAAATTACATCTTTACTGTAATCCTTAATATATTTCCACTATTACCTCTGCATATGGCTAAGTGATTCTGAATTTATCTACAAGAATTAGCTAGGGCCAGGAATGAAATTAAGATAGAACGATAGATAAATTTCTCTATTCAACATTTAAATATATTATGAAGATGGATATTTAAAATAAAGACCTTTTATTTTACCATTGCTTTTACAACTTGCTCACTCTAAAAGCATAAAAATAATGAAAGAGATGGTCATTTTAAGAAGGTGATCAAAGAAACACTGGAAGTTTAATCACTGACAACAAGATTTTTATTGATAGGTCAAAGAGTAAATATACTAATGAAAAGTAGGGGAAACTGCATGGCAAGGGGCCTATATGGGAGCTCTGCTTTGTACATAACATTCTTATAAACCTACAACTGAGCTCAAAAATTGTAATTAAAATTTAACAAATAGTTATTTATCATTAAGAAAACCTAATATAAAAATGGTGGTGTGTAAATAGAATATGCCACTTCCATATATAGTGGAATATTTTTAATCTGATGAACTATGGATTATGTTAGAAAATGTTCATTAGATTCTCTTATATGAAAAGAGGCCAGTCTTTATTTAGTCTCTATTTCTGCTGAATTTATATACAAAAAAATTGTTATATAAATGAAATGCAAACTATGATTAATCATTAGAGTGGAGATTAAGTTTTGGCCATAAGGTTGGCACAAAATGTAACATGTACAAATGACTCATAAAATGTAACATGTACAAATGACTCAAAGGCAGTGTAAAAAAGTTTGGAAATTGTTAATGATTGGAAAAATCTGCCCCTGAGTTGGGGAATTTCTTGAACTGAAAGGCCAACAGTAGCCACATTTTATGGTGGGAAGGGATGATCACTTTAGGGTGCTAAGCAAACAAGATAGCACTGGATTCCAGGTAGCAAAAGTAACCAAAATTTGTCAGCATGGAGAAACAATTATTAAAATGTATGACATCATGAGCTACTCAGTTTTGAATATTATTGTCATTCTGAGAATGCCTATTTGGTGTGATAGTTTTGTTTTATTTCTCCTCATTCTGGGCAAACCCAGCCATCCCATGGAAACAAGAAACTAGGCAGTGTCAAAATAGGATGACCCACTGATGTGTTTTTTTTATTGATGACTACCCTTGTGAGTCTTTGCTCTTGTAAATGAGACTTAGCCTGCAGTTGTTGGGGCCTAAGGGTTGCCACCTGAGAGCCTCCTTGTTGCTCAAATGAGGCCTCTCTCTAAGCCAAACTCAGCATATGATTGCATTACCTTCCCCCCAACGTAGGACATGACTCCCGGGGATGAGCCTCCCTGGCAACGAGGGATTAATACCAAGTGCCAACTGGTAACACAACTGGAAAAAGACCTGGAATAAAAGGGGGAAAAGGTAAAGACAAATGAGTTCAAGTGGCTAAGAGACTTCAAAGAGAGTCAGGAGGTCATCCCAGAGGTAACTCTTATGCACACCTCAGTAGGAGCTCATAGAACATCTAAGTGCCTATCACCCCACTCAGTGGGGTTCCTGAGAGCTCTGGAGACACCCTGGTCTTATATAGGGGGGATAGCCCCAGAGACTGATGCCTTATCAGTGGGTTCTATTTTGGAATCTGTGCTCCTGAGAGTGACAGAATTAGACTCAAATAAGTCCTCCCTGCACATGGTTCACCAGTCCCTTCTATTCAAACCTATATGTGATGCTGGAGTTTTTAGGTATACTTCCAGAGACTGGAGCCTCCCGCCTACCTATGTGCCAGGTGTGCATGAAATCTAGGTGGAGCTGCAACTCCTACCCTACAGCTCAATGGACTCATCCAAGTCACCTGGTGAGGGGATAATGATGGGCAATGGCCATCCCAGGGAACAGAGAGGGCCTGCATCTGCAGGCAGGATCATCCCACCCACCATATCCATGGGATATAAGCCCTCTCTCACTTGGAGTTGGAGTGGACATCACCATCCCAGTCCCCTCAGGATTGGGGGAAGAACTATGGACTAGAGTGGACTTGATGGTATTCTCTTGTTCACATATGGTGTTTCTAGCAATGCAGGAAATTATAACAATGAGGTGGAGCCAGTGGCCACTTGACACTTTTGGGGTAGGGAGGGGATGAGCAGTTGAAATACAGAGGCTTCTTTGGGAGTTGGAGGTTGTCCTGAGTACTGTTGTGGCAACGGATGTAGGCCATTTTAAATCAGCACACACCACTCAGAACTGAGTGGGAGAGAGTGTGGTCTACAGTGTGAACTGTGGTCTATGGTTGGTGGCAAGGTTCCAGGATGTGTAAGTTCATTGAGGGTGGTGGACCACACTGTGGGAGATGTTTGTGTGGGATGTGGTGGGAGGTGTGGGAGGTGGGCAACATAGGAATCCCAGTGGGTTCCGTGTAATATTTTGGGTAATCTAAGCACCTCTTGAAATATATGTATATATATATATATAAATAACATTTTTGTAAGCAAATATACATATATGCATATATATTTATATCATTTTGCAAATGTTTGTATGTATTGTGAGAATTTTGATTTTTACCCATAATAAAAATAAAAAATAAAAAAAATAAAAAAATAAATAAATAATTAAATAATTAAAAAAAGAAACCAGGCAGGAGTTGCAAACTTTCTTTTCCTGCAATTTACAGAGGAGCAGGACCTACAGCCTTTCTTCTTTGTTCTGGTCCTGACCATGTACCTGGTCACCCTCATGGGGAACCTATTTATCATCCTTGCCATCATCTCAGACTCCCACCTCCACAAGCCCATGTACTTCTTCCTCTCCAAGCTGTCGTTGGCTGACAATATCAATTTCACCTCAAGCACCATCCCAGAAATGTTGCTGGGCACCCAGAAACAGAACAAAGTTATCAGCCATGCAGGCTGCTTCACCCAGATATTTTCTTTCTTTGTATTTGGAAGCCTGAACAGTTTTCTCCTGACTGCAATGGCCTATGACTGCTTCATGGCCATCTGGAATGCTATTTAGATGTAAGAAGAAATGAAATCGGGATGCATATATCAACATGGATGAACCTTAAGGAGATTTTGTTGAGTGAAATAAGTCAGACACAAAAGTAAAAATATTGTATGATCTCTCTAATATAATCCAAATACAATAAGTAAACCCATGGAGGTAAACTCTAGAATATAGTATTTCCCAGACCATACTCTCTAATATCCTGGGCAAACAAACCATGATAAGTAATGCTCTTGGTCTGATTTATCTCTTTCATATGATGTTTCCTTGAGGACTTTAGGGGATTGGCACAATTATAATTGTACTGTCATTTCTCCAGTACAATATATGATCCAAATGAAGAGACTACAACTGCTTTGTTATTTTCTGTGTTCTCCGGAATATTATTCAATTTTTCAAACAACAAATTTGAAGAATATGTGAATTTATAAAATAAAAACATGGCAGGGAGAATCAAACCAAGTTAAATATAGTTATTTCAAAAGAAGTGTATTAGCCAAAATTGATTGGAATTTATAAATCTAAATTCTGAAAAACAAGGTGGAAAATAAAAATAATTTAATATGATTAATGGAGATAAATAATTAAATACAAGAAGATCTGTAAATAAATAATATTCAAATGCACTTTTTAAAAACTCATGGAAGAAGCAATAACAAAATTATCATTTCATCTCACATAAAGATATGTTGATTCAAATATGTTGTGAAGAGGAGGAAGGTGAAAGGTAGTCAATTCATAATGAAAAATATTTTCAATAAAGGGCCCAGGATGGTGCAATTTTTAGAAATAAATCTAACCAAAATAGGGAAGAGAGATATGAATACAGTATGGCAATAAGTATAAAAAGTGATTTATTAACTCAAATAACACAGAAAATTCTGAGTTTGAAAAGCAATGGAGGGAAACGGCTGTGGCTCAATCAGTAGGGCTCCCGTTTGCCATGTGGGAGGCCCCAGGTTCGGTTCCCAGGGCCTCCTGGTGAGGGCAGGCCCGCCCGCATGGCGTGGTTAGCTGACCCAGCGAGCACAAGCAGTAAAGGGGGGATAAATGAATAAATAAATAAAATATTAAAAAAAAAAAAAGAAAAGCAATGGAAGAAACACATATCACACTGATAGATTGGACCACACAAAGTTTCTTGCTTTTCATACATACCAATTACATTTACACAGACATAAAAGAACAAAAATGGGAACACCAAAATTGGTGGAAAACCTACAGTTTCTTTTTTGAAAGAATGTAATCTTTAAAAAAAGACTAAAAAACACTCAAAGTATACAAAACAAAAACCTGAACAAAAAATTTGCAGTGGAGAAAGTGAATAGTTAATAAACTAATGTATATTTAACCTAACTGATAAATGAAAATTTATCAATTAAAGATTTAATATAACCCTTTCCATAAATTATCCCCGTCCATGAACAAGAAGATTAAACATGATGAAGATGTCTACCCTACACAAACTGATTTACAGATTTAATACAACACCAATAAAAATTACCACAGCATTTTTTACTAAATTCATAAAGCTAACTAAGAAATTTATTTATAAGGGCAAGGGGCCTTGAATAACAAAAGACACATTGAAAGGGAAAAATGAAATCGGAGGAACCACAATACCTCATTTTAAATCATAAGAGAAAGCTACAGTGATCAAAATTGCATGGTTTTGACACAAAGATAGACATACTGCCTAATAGAACAGGACTTAGAATTCTGATATAGTTCCTCACATACAGTCAACTGATATTTGACATGGCCACCAAGATCACCAAACTGAGAGAGAATGGCCTCTTCAACAAATGGTGCTTGGAGAACTGGATATTCATATCCAATAGAGTGCGAAAAGATCACCATCTCATGCCTTACACAAAATTTAACTCAAGATGGATCAAATATCTAAATATAAGATCCCAGAAATATAAAGACCTTGGAAGATATTGTAAGGAACCATCTACAAGATCTTGTATTAGGAAATAGTTTCATTAACTTTACACCCAAAGTATGAGCAAATATATATTTATGGGACCTCCTTAAAATTAAAATCTTTTGCACTTCAAAGGTGTTTGTCAAGAAAGTGAAAAGGCAGCCTACTCAATGGGAGAAAATATTTGGTAACCATCTGTATTAGTCAGCTAAAGGGGTGCTAATGTGAACTACCAAAAATGGGTTGGTCTTTATAAAGGGTATTTATTTGGGGTAGAAGTCCACAGACACCAGGCCATAAAAGGTTAAGTTTCTTCTTTTGCCACAGTCCATTGCCAGGTGTTAGAGCAAGACAGCTGCCGGCATTTGCCAGGGTTCAGGCTTCTTGGGTTCCTCTCTTCCCGGGGCTGTGTTTCTCTCCAGGTTTAGCTCCTGTTTCCTCCACGAGGTCAGCTGTAAACTATCAGGTGAATGGCTTGCTTCTCTTCTCCTGGGGCCTTCTTTCCAACATCAAAACTGCTTTTCAAAAAAAACAGCTTCAACTGTCCTTTGCCTTGTCTTTTGTATTCAATTTCCCCACCCACCAAGGGTTGGAGCTCAACACCCTACTGACATGGCCCAGTCAATGCCCTAATCATAACTTAATCATGCCCAGATTAACAGATCAGTTTACAAGCATGATCCAATTATATTTTTGGAATTCATAATTACATCAAACTGTCCAACTGCAGCACCATCTATATGATAGAGACCTAATATACATCACATATAAAGAAGTCCTACATCTTGAAAATATAAAGATGAACAATCCATTTTAAAAACAGGCAATTGATTTGAATAGACATTTCTCCAAAGAAGAAATGCAAAAGCACATGAAAATATGCTCAACATCACTACCTATTAGGGAAATGCAAATCAAAATTATATTGTGATAATATCTAACACCCATTAGACTGGCAGATATTTAAAAAATAGAGAACTACAAGTGTTGGAGAGGATGTGAGGGGAAGGGAACACTTATCCACTGCTGGTGGGAATGTAGAATGGTACAGCCATTGTGGAGGACAGTTTGACAGATCCTCTGGAAACTAACTATAGAACCACTATATGATCCAGCAATCCCACTGCTGGGCACATATTCAGAAGACTTGAAAGCAGGGAAATGAACAGATATATACACACCAATGTTCATCATTGCCAAAAGTTGGAAGCAACCCAAATGTCCATCAACAGATGAAATGGATAAGTAAATTGTGGTATATACATACAATGGAATATTACTCAGCTGTAAGTAGGAATGCAATATTAACACACAGGGTAATATGGACGGATCCTGAAGACCTTATGTTGAGTGAAACAAGGCAGGCATGGAAGGTCAAATATTACATGACCTCACTGATATGAACTAAGAAAATTGAACATACTCACAGAGCCAGAGTCTGGAAGATAAGTTTAGAGGAGACAGAAAGTATAAGGTTGTTAGCCAATGCCCTTACGTGCAAAATCTGTGATAAGCTGGAAGGGTGTAGTTGTGCAGTAGATGGGTGTGACAATGCTGCAGTAATGCTATTGTGTTCAGCAGTGTTGGTCTGTGAGGGGTATAGTGTGAGGTGTGTTGGGTTGGACTATCCATGAAACTGAGGAGAGGGTCAGTGGAAGGAGAAGGTGGACTCTGGATTTTTCAGGTCTGTGATTAAAACTACAATGCTGGGGAAGTTCTTTTGGCAAATACAGCAGGGGATGGTTACTGGTGTAGTGTGATGGATGGGGGGGGGCATACAAGACAGGTCACACCAGGGGGTGGATTCTAAGGAATATGTAAGTGCTCATCTTGTCATAGTGTGTTATATCAGTGGGTGGAGACCCACACAATAAACAAGAAAATATTGGAAGTGACTGTGGCTCAATCAGTAGGGCTCCCGTTTACCATATGGGAGGCCCTGGGTTCGGTTCCTGGGGCCTCCTGGTGAAGGCAAGCCCGCCCACACGGCATGGTTAGCTGACCCAGCGAGCACAAGCAGCAAGGGGGGGATAAATGAATAAATAAATTAAAAAAAAAAAATCTTAAAAAAAAAAAAAAAGAAAAAAGAAAATATTGAACTCCTATCCTGGGGAGTCCTGCTGTATTCTCAAATAGAGGGGCAAGAGTCTCTCTAGAATACAGGCAGTACTGAATAAAATAAAACAGAACATTATGTCAAGTCCTCAATATTACTGCAAGTAATTATGAATCTTATTCTACAAAAAGTGAAACTTAATGGTTACCACAGGTCCTGAGGGGAAGGGGAAGGAAGAAGAGAGTCGATGGAACATTGGGCATTTTTAGGGCATTATAATTGTTTTGCATGATTTGGCAATAATAGATAGAGGTGATTTAATATTTCATCAAATTTTATAAAAGTGTGTGGTCCAAAATGGAAATCAGAATGTAAACTATTGACCATGGTTAGTAGTAATGCTTCAATAATTGCACATCAATTGAACCAAATGTACCATTGGCATGTAAAATGTTAATAAGGGAGAGGGGAAAAGGGGGAGGGTGTTGGGTATATGGAAATCCCCTATATTCTATATGTGACTTTTCAGTAACCTAAAGCTTCTTTGAAGATAAAATGAAAAAAATAGGACACTGGTGGAAGATACAGAAGAAAATGTCACTGTACATTTGAAACATCAGATCTTACAATGATGAAAGACAATGTTTATTTTTTTATTACTTCAAAAAAATTTTATTTTTGTATTTTATGTTTTGTTTTTAAAAGTATCCTTTTTATTTCATTTTCTTATTTTTAATATTTTTTTGAAAAAATATATTTAGATTACATAAATGTTACATAAAAAATAGGGGATTACCATATGTCCCACTAAGTACACCACCCACATTAACAACATCCTTCATTAATGTGGTACATTTGTTACAATTGATGAAAACATTTTGGAGGATTGCCACTAAGCATGGATTATAGTTTACATTGTAGTTTACTTTTTTTTGCCTTCATTTATGGAGAGGATTTGGATCACGAAGGGTCACAGCTGTGGCAGGAGAGGATCATTGGTGTGGCGTGTCAGGGATGAGGGGATGCATATGAGGGGGTTCACCTGGGGCATATCTCTAAGGCATATGAATGTGTTCATGAGTTCATGGGGCATCATCACAGTGGGTGGAATTCCCCACAATAACCAAAACATTATCAGATTCCCAATCTGGGGAGCTCTGCTAAATTCTTTAATGGGAGAGCAAGAATACCCGAAGTACAGAGGCAGTGCCTACTGGGGGAAGCTGGACCATTGCAATGAGCCCTTGATATTGATGATTGTACTTGTGAAACTTTTCTTTTGAAATTGAAACTTAGCTGAGTATTTTATATTGCCTAAGAGTTACCTCCAAAAAGCCTCTTTATTGCTCAAAAGTGGTCTCTCTTTAAGCAAAAATCAACATTTAAATGCACTACCTTCCCCTCGATGTGGGATATGATTCCTGGGGATGAGCCTTGCTGTCACTGAGGGATTACTACCAAGCACCAACTAGCAATGCAACTGGAAAAATACCTTGACTAAAGGGGGAAATGGTAAAGACAAATGAGTTTATATTGCTAAGTGACTTCAAAGTAAGTCAGAGGACATCCCAGGGGTTAGGTTATGCATGTCTCAGCAGGATCTCATTGACTGCTACAGTAAATATTGCCTCAAATAATGGGGCCACTGAGGGCTCTGGACACATCCAGACACTATATGCAGAGCTGACAGCTCAGGAGTTTGGCATCCTGCCATTGGGCCTTACTTTGGAATTTATGCTCCCAAGTGTGACAGAGTTGGACTCATTTGTGGTTTCCCTACACATGACTCTTCTGCCCCTTATATTTGAACGTATAGTTAGTACTATACTTGATAGGTGTTTGTCCAAGAGACTTAAATCTTTGGTCCTTCCATGTGCCAGTTGGTCCATGAATCTCAGCAGAGTTGCAACACCTACTATTCAGTTCATTGGACTCACCCAGGACAACTAACATGCAAATGATGGACAATGCCTATCCCAAGGAACACAGAGTGTCTGCAACTGCAAGCAAGATATTCCCATCCATCTGACCCATGGGATCTAAGTCCCCTCTCACTTAGAGGTAGAGTGAGCATCACCACCCCAAAATCTTCAAAATTGGGGAATGAACAATAAACTAAAGTAGACTTAACTATTATTCTACTACATACTTATTGCTATTCTAGCAATGGGAGAACTTTTATCATTGATGTTGATGCTGTTGCCACCCAAGTTTCTTTAGGGAGGGAGAGGGAAAACAGGTGTATTATGGGGACATTTTCAAGATTTTGGTATTGTACATATAATCTGTTTTTCCTAGATTCACATTATCCCTAACATTCCTTATTCTAATTGGGCTTCTATTCCCTTTATTTAATTGTTATCCATGACTGCCTGCATTGTTGAACTCAATGGAATCTTCTTTTTTTAAAAAAATAGAATAAATACAAAATTCATTATTTAAATAAACAAGCAAGCTAATCTCAAGTGAGGCCTAGAGTGAATTAGCACTCAGATGACTTCAAATAAAAAATTTCAGCTTCCGTTCAACCTGAAACCTTCCTTCTATATCTACTTGGCTCTCAATTCACACAGAATGTTTCTAAGAAAGAAGGTCTCCAGTTGGAAATTTGAATTCACTCCTCTTTGAGTCCTTGATGATGGAGAGTTGAAGCTGTATTCCCAGACAATAAATCAGGAAGGTGTCAGTCATCAGTCCCCTAGCCAGAGCTAGGACCCAAGGAAACCACCATGCCCCATCCAACCTCAGGTTGCACAAACTGAGGTACAGCCACAGAAGGGTTACATACAGCTTCCTCATAGCTGCTCCTTAGGCACGATTGCCTCTTGTTACTCCAACTGCTAGTCCATCTTATCCATTTTGGAAACAATTCCAAACAGGAAAACAAAATCCTGCTTATTGTCTTTTCCCAAGAGACCAAGTTCTCAGACTGATGATTCCAGTTTTTATTATTTGTCCTTCATGAACTCTTCTTCCTTCCATAGGTCTAACCACCAAAAAGCCTATCCAGTATTTGAAATAGAGGTTCTATAAGGTCTAAGATGGAGGAACGTATCTTAAGTTGTTCCCTTGGATCTCCAAAGCACTGACTTTGGGTGAGGATACAGCCCTTGTCATTGCCTCCAAAATTTCCTATTCTCTACTTTCACCAAGTAGAGAAACTGGGTTCATTTGACATAAAGCCATGGACACTACATGCATTTGCTTGATGATGCTTTGCCTAATCAATTAGGAATGTAATGCTTGGAACACATAATAAGACCTGTTATATACACCCTCATTTATAAAATGTTTATTAATTTTAAGAAATATATTTATATATTTTATACACCATGGCCTGTTCACACCACCTTGTAGGGAATTTCTCATTTAATTTTAAACACTTATATTTGGATGGTGCTCAATTTCTGTAATTAATGGATCTATTATTTTTTTTATTCATTTAAACACTAAAAAAAAACATATTTAAGTGTATATTTTTAATTTTTGTAGTAACAGAAATACAACTCAAATTCTTGTTTTTCTGACTTTCAAGTGTACTATTCACTAGTAGTAATTATATTCACTATATTGTGATGCCATCACCAGCAACCTTTCTTGACCTCAATCAGAAACCATGCACCCATTAAGCTATATCTTCCCATTTACCCTATCACTGACTCCAGGTAACCCGTTTTTACATTATGACAAAATGAAGAATAATGAATGACATAAGCATGAGAATGGGAAAGCAGAGATATGATCAGACCTAGAGAAAGAAAGCCACAGCTGTGGAAGTAGAGAGCACCCAGGAATCAAAATAAAGGATGGCGAGGAGGGAGCCAAGATGGCGTTAGTGTAGGAGGGCACACACTGCAAGCTCCCAGAGCAAGGCGGATTGGGGACGGGGTCCTTCCCGGGGGGTCTGTGCTGTACACGCGTGGAATGAGAAGCTTGGGACATCTATCTGAGCAGATAGGCGGCGTGGACAAAACGGTGGAGATTCGTGAGTTCTGAGGCTGCCGGTGGAGGTTGGCACAGGCGGCTTAGCCCCCCGGTTAGGGAAAAAATAAATTAAATTAAATAAAACGGCCATTTGGAGCCGCAGGCGGGACGAAAAAGTTTTATTTTCTGGGGATCTAGCTCCTGACGCCCCTTGGACTTTGTGTGAACAGAGCAAACGAGCTAATCAGCACCCGGTGAACCGGAGGGGGGATTTTGGTCGGGAAACGCAGCTGATTTCCCTAGCCACCCAAGGATAAGACCCGGGCCGCTGCAGAGCCAGGAGGAAGGGACACTTCCCAAAAAAGGGAGGGTTCTGTTGGAAGACAGGGAAGGGTATTTTATATTTTTAGACATCGATCTGGCTGCCTGCACCGCTCCATAGCTTTGGGGAGCAGATAAGCCGACTTGAGGCTGAATTAGGCTGAGAGCAGAAGGGAATCTACACTCAAACTGATTTACTGAGGAGCCCGGTGACTCTCGGTCTCGGCACCAGAAGGGGCGAAATCCGCCGTCTTTAGCACTCCTCACTGACTAACATCAGAGCTTCAGCTAACCTGGGGAGTCCAGAAAGTGGGACGTGCTTGATTAATTTCCACGGGCCCAGCTAGGGTCCCTTCCGTAAGGGGGTTGGTCTAGAGGAGGAATTATTTTGGGTCCTGCATTTCGCTAAAAAAATAAAAATTAAAAAAAAAAAGTGAGGTCACCTCAACAAATGAAAAATAAATTCTTTTTAATTTAGTTTAATAGCTAAAAGCTGCTTCAGGACCTACATATAGAACCCTGTGGGGAAATTCATTGATAAACACAAGTAGGCAGGAAGGATCCACGTGGACCCTAGGGGAATCATTGATCCCCCTTAGATCTGTTTGACTGCTTGCCTGTGTGGATCTTTGGTTTCTCTCTGTTACTTTCTGGTCTATTGCTATTATTCCCATTTTCCTCCCCCCTTCCTTTTTCATTCCATTTTTTTTTTAAATAGGTGCTGCCAGCTGGTCGCTTCTTTGCTGGGCTTCTTATTCAGTAATTTCCCATTCGCTGCATATATTGATTCTGTATTACAAAGTATCACTTATCCTTCCTGCATCTTTCTGCCTTCTGTTTTCTGTTGTGGCTCTTAGAGACAACATTTTTTCATAGGCCCACAACTTAAGGGTGTCAATTTCTATCCCATCTATTTTGTTTTCTTATTCTTCTTTATTTTCTTTTTATTAGTATTAACTTTTTCCTTTCAGACCTTTCTCTACTATTTCTCTCCCTCCTCATAATTCTAGCCTTCTGAATCACTATATATATATATATTCCTCCATTTGTTTTCCCAGTCCATTGTAGGAACTCCATATTTTTCCCTAGTACTCTACACTGCCTACACAAGTTAAATATTCATCTCATTAAGTCTCATTTTGCCCCTCTTCTAACTTTTATCAATATTTCTATTAGCCTTCCGCCTTCCTTACATCTTTTGATTCCTCTGGCCCTAACCTTTTCCCTTCAAGGGAACATAGAAAGAAGCAAGGAAATAAAATAAGAAGAAAAACTGCCAAATAGAAAACTTAACTCACACGCAGAACCAACAGCTAAATAAAATTCTAG
>JAKSZT010047336.1:12205-25536 GCA_026826555.1 Tolypeutes matacus | reverse complement strand
AAAAAATGCTCAACATCACTTGCTATCAGGGAAATGCAAATCAAAACTACAATGAGATACCATCTTACACCCATCAGAATGGCAGCTATTAAAAAAACAGGAGACACTAAATGTTGGAGAGGATGTGGAGGAATAGGAACCCTCACCACTGCTGGTGGGACTGCGGTACGGTCCAGCCACTGTGGAGGACAGTTTGGCAGTTCCTCAGAAAACTAGCAATAGATCTTCCATATGATCCAGCAATTCCACTGCTGGGTATATACCCAGAAGAACTGAAAACAAAAATACAAACAGATATATGCACACCAATGTTCATAGCGGCATTATTCACCATTGCCAAAAGTTGGATTCAGCCCCAGTGCCCATCAACAGACGAATGGATAAGCAAAATGTGTTACATACATACAATGGAATATTACTCAGCTGTAAGAAGGAACAAAGTGCTAACACATGGAATAACGTGGATGAATCTTGAAAACCTTATGTTGAGTGAAGCAAGCCAGGCACTGAAGGATGAACAGTATATGACCTCACTGATCTGAATTGAGGAAAGTGAGCAGTCTCTGAGAACCATTGTCTGAAAGATAGGTTAATAAAGGAGAGTTATGGCTTTGAGCCATCACCCATATGGTCATAATCTATGGTAAAGGGATAGAATGTGGTTGCATGTTGGGGGATGGGGCAGATGAGTGGTGGTGTTTCGGGGTTTGGTGGTGTAGCACTGGAGGGTGGTTGGATTAGGAAGGGCTGTTTCAAATCCCCAGGGCATGTAACTGTGAATCTTGACATTCCATGGGTTGGGAAAGGGGGGTGTCACGGGCCCTGGGAGGCTGGGGAGAAGGGAACAGTCAAGATCCAATTGGTTGTTTGGTGGTCATGGGGAAGGTTTTTCATTACCTTACAGTAATGGACACAGGACATGGTAAATATCATCAAAATTATTTAACTGTATCATCTAAATTGTAAACTATACTGTAAATCACTGACAATGTTTAGTTGCTATATTTTGCTATCTGCATAACAGTTATAACAATGCTAACAACCAAAGAAAAAAAAAAGGAGGGGGAGTTAATATGGGGTGGGGAAGCGGGGGTGGTTTGGTATCTGGGAGTCTCCGGCACTCCGTGTGTGCCTTTGCTGTGACCTAAAACTTCTTTGAAAATTAAATGAAAAATTGCGAGACAATGGGGATTGAGATGAGGAAGGTGTCATGGCACACCAGACATCCGATAACACAGTGATAAAGGGAAGGAAAAAAGGGAAAAAAGAAAAGAGAAAAGAAAAAAAAATGAATATATATTTAAAGGCATTTCCTTTGCTTTTTTGCCCATTTTTTGAATGTCCCAATCCACTAATTATATTTTATTTTGTTTTGTTCTTTTTTTGATTATTTGTTTTTTTTCCTTCTCTTTTTTTTTTCCCGACTTTCCATATGTTTGTCTCTTGCATGTAAGCTTATCACACTTGTTTCTTTTTCCTAGTAAGTGTATTTGATTACTTTATGTACTAAATGTTCATGGAGGATTTGGATCACAGAAGGGTTACAATGGGTACTGCGGGGGATTACTGGGGTGGGTGTCTCAGGGAGGTTTCGTGGGGTTTGGTTCATCTGAATTTACATGAAAGATATACAAAATCATTCAAAGGATCGGGGGATGGGGCATGGTCACGACGGGTGGATAATCACACAATAAATGAGGGAATATGAATTCCTAGCCTGGAGAGCTCTGCCACAGTCTCCAAGGGAGCAGCAATAGTCCTCTGAGTGTAGGGACAGTGCCTGTCAAAATAGGATGACCCACTGATTTTTTTTTTTTTTTATTGATGACTACCCTTGTGAGTCTTTGCTCTTGTAAATGAGACTTAGCCTGCAGTTGTGGGGTGCCTAAGTGTTGCCACCTGAGAGCCTCCTTGTTGCTCAAATGTGGCCTCTCTCTAAGCCAAACTCAGCATATGATTGCATTACCTTCCCCCCAACGTGGGACATGACTCCCAGGGATGAGCCTCCCTGGCAACGAGGGATTAATACCAAGTGCCAACTGGCAACACAACCGGAAAAAGACCTTGAATAAAAGGGGGAAATGGAAAAGACAAATGAGTTCAAGTGGCTAAGAGACTTCAAAGAGAGAGTCGGGAGGTCATCCCAGAGATAACTCTTACACTCACCTCAGTAGGAGCTCATAGAACATCTAAGTGCCTATCACCCCACGCAGAGGGGTTCCTGAGAGCTCCGGAGACACCCTGGTCCTATATAAGGGGGGATAGCCCCAGAGACTGATGCCTTATCAGTGGGTTCTATTTTGGAATCTGTGCTCCTGAGAGTGACAGAATTGGACTCAAATAAGTCCTCCCTGCACATGGTTCACCAGTCCCTTCTATTCAAACCTATATGTGATGCTGGAGTTTTTAGGTATACTTCCAGAGACTGGAGCCTCCCGCCTACCTAAGTGCCAGGTGTGCATGAAATCTAGGTGGAGCTGCAACTCCTACCATACAGCTCAATGGACTCATCCAAGTCACCTGTTGAGGAGACAACGATGGGCAATGGCCATCCCAGGGAATGGAGAGGGCCTGCATCTGCAGGCAGGATCATCCCACCCACCATATCCATGGGATATAAGCCCTCTCTCACTTGGAGTTGGAGTGGACATCACCATCCCAGTCCCCTCAGGATTGGGGAAAGAACTATGGACTAGATTGGACTTGATGGTATTCTCTTGTTCACATATGGTGATTCTAGCAATGGAAGAAATTATAACAATGAGGTGGAACCAGTGGCCACTTGACACTTTTGGGGTAGGGAGGGGATGAGCAGTTGAAATACAGAGGCTTCTTTGGGAGTTGGAGGTTGTCCTGAGTACTTTTGTGGTAACGGATATAGGCCATTTTAAATCAGCACACACCACTCAGAACTGAGTGGGAGAGAGTGTGGTCTACAGTGTGAACTGTGGTCTATGGTTGGTGGCAAGGCTCAAGGATGTGTAAGTTCATTGAGGATGGTGGGCCACACTTGTGGGAGATGTTTGTGTGGGATGTGGTGGGAGGTGTGGGAGGTGGGCAACATGGGAATCCCAGTGGGTTCCGTGTAATTTTTGGGGTAATCTTAGCACCTCTTAAAATATATGTATATATATATATATATATAACATTTTTGTAAGCAAATACACATATATGCATATATATTTATATATCATTTTGCAAATGTTTATATGTATTGTGAGAATTTTGATTTTTACCCGCAATAAAAATAAATTTAAAAAAAAAGGAAAAAAATAAAAATAAAAAAATAAAATGAAGGATGGCAAGAGAGAACAGCATGTCTTGGACAAAATGGATGGAGTAAAACCCAAAGGACCCTCCAGGTGTTTAACCACTAGAGAATTTTCTATTTGGGTGCCTTTTCCATTGCATGCCCATCTCTGTGTCTGTGGAGTAACTTCAGGTAAAACCCATTCCTCTTTCCTCATTGCTATCCACAGAACTTCCTGTGCTCCTGTGGGTCATCAAGAGTTCATCAGTGAAACAAGAATTCTCCTGTTAAATTAAATAATGAGTCAGACAGGAGGCCGTGCACTTGAAGAGATTATAGAAAAGGAAAAGGCTGTATTCTTAGCATAAAAATGCTGATCTGGAGGCAAGGGACCGGGAGGGAATGTTTATATTTGGGTAAGCCATGATGATCTGGAGTAGAAATTCCAAAGCTGCATATGAAATGTACATTTTGACTTTCATTCTCTTCTAGAATTTAACAAAGCTGTGGAAGGCAAAAATGGAAGGCATCATCATTCAAGACTTTGGATTTTAAGAATCACAATAAAATTGTATTTAATTTAATGGAATCAATTCTTGGAAAGACTGTTTGCAGAGGAGTCTCTATTTTCTACTTTCCTCTGAATTGTCTTTTCATTTGATGGTGCAGTACCCTCTTTCATGATGTGGAGTCTATTTATCCTCCTTTGATTCTGGGCTGGACTTAAAGTGTTTAATTTGCTTTGACCAAGAGAATATGGTGGAAATTACAGTTGGCCTCAAGAGGTCTCAGCATGTTTCTTCTAATCTCCCATGGGCCTTAATCCTGTGAGCAACTCCAGCTTAGCCTGTTGCAAATTGAAGACATGTGGAAAAACTATTACACAGTTGAGCACACTCTAGAGCAACCTAATCCCCAATATTAGAGGGAGCCCAGACAAGTCTAGCAGAGCTGCTATAGCTGACACAAAACTGGCTACACTGCAATGAGCAGTATTGTACAGATCCAAGTATCTCCCTACCACAGATATGGCTGCTGTAATAGAAACATCATCATAAACCAATCTCTTTGAGACAATTTGTTATGCAGTGTTAATTAACTGATACAATAGTCAATGTAAAAAGACCTAAGAACATCCAGAATATTTGGCTGCTGCTTATTCTTTGGCATTGCTTCAGATACTTGAATACTGCATTCATGATCACTATCTTATTTATGTTTATTTCAGACAACTGTTTTAAACAGGGACTACCACTGCAGTTCACTTGCAGGAAGGAGATATTGGAAGGAAATGCATTTTTGTCCTGGAATAATTCATGGCCCTGCATCAGAACATTCCAAGAAAAATTTTGGGCATGATTTCAAGCTTTTTAGTAAGTCATTCTTTCTTCATAAGGACTGAAGGGAGTTTTAACTGATTGGTGACAAAAAAAAAATTGAATAGAAATAACATAGATTTTTCACACAAGTGCCCTTCAAATTTTATGACAAATGTAGAAAAAGGGATGATATTTTGTGTAAAGAAATGGAAAAAATTTGTACTTCCTATCCATTTGGATAAAATAGAGCATGAAATCTAGTCTTGTTTTACAATCCATAAATACTCTACCACAAAGACACCATGACTTCCAAATTAAATGAATAGATATAAATCATCACAGCAATATAAATTAATACAGAATATGATTTAATTTTTAAATTAATCTTATATAAGGTCATATCTGGCTCTAAGGTAAGTTCTAGCTTCATGGATTTTTTAAACAATTGAAGCTCAGAGTGCTGAGATGTTGAGTCCTACAATCACGTGCCCTTCTTCAAACCCAGGACAAATGACACATTTATGCATTTCCCTTTAGAAATCTTTTCAGAGCCTCCTTTATGTCTTTATTCCTCAAACTGTAGATGAACGAATTCAACATGGGTGTGTTCACAGTGTACGTAAATGAGGATGTTGCACTACAGTATGTGCTGTGTGAAGCAGCTGGACTAAGGTACACTCCTAGGCTTGTACAATAAAATAAGGAGACCACTGAGAGGTGAGATGCGCAAGTGGAGAATGCTTTATATTTCCAATGAATTGATAAGATTACACATATGGAGGAAACAATCTTAGAGTAATAGAATAGGATGCCAGCAAGAGAACCCCCTCCCAGCAACACAGCTCCAAAATATATCACTATGTCATTGAGGATCGTGTCAGAACAGGCAAATTGGACCATCTGATTAAGATCACAGAAAAAGTATGGGATAGCCAAAAGAGCACAAAAGGACAGCCACAACATCACTAAAGTATGTAACAAGGAATGCAGGGCACTCAGAATCCAGGACCTCAGAACTAGTAAGACACAGAACAGGGGACTCATGATGACTGTGTAGTGCAGGGGGTGGCAGATGGCCGCAAAGTGATCATAGAAGGAAGTTGTCTACCCCTCCAAAGAAAAGAAAAAAGTACATCTGGGTAAGGCAGCCTGCATAGCTTATGACTCTACTCTGCATCTGTATGTTCACCAACATCTTTGGTACGGTGGCGGAGGTGAACCAGATGTCACAAACTGATAGGTTGAAAAGGAAGAACTACATGGGCATATGGAGGTGGGAGTCAGTGATGGTGGCCAGGATGATGAGCAAGTTCCCAATGAAGGTCACCAGGTTCATAGACAGGAAGATCCCACAAAGGAGAGGCTGCCATTCTAGATCCACTGTGAATCCCAGGAGAAGAAACTCTGAAATGTGTGTATCATTTCCTAACTCCATATGGTTGATATTATTAAAAGTAAATAGACAGAAAAAAAAAAAACAACATGACTCATTTTCAAACAATCAGTCATTACTTACATATCTATATTTTACATTTGGAATGGAGCAAATAATATACATATTTGGTTTATTAAACTGTTCCCCCTAAGTGAGTCTTATGGCCATTCAGTGCTCACTTTCATAATATTCAAAGTCATGTAATCTCAGGTTTTCATGAGAAATCATTTTTTAATTTGAGGAATATATATATTGAGGTCTGACTTTCAGCCTGACACTGTCTAGGCAATGGACAAACAGTGTGAAACAAGAGTGTCTGCAGTCTTTTGATGGAGAAATAATATAAGCTAATAAAATAGGTATATAATGTGTCAGTTGTTGACAACTGCTAAAAAGAAAACAAACCAGGTAGAAAAGAGTGAGTCAATAGAGCATGATATGTTTTACTGAGTTTCCAGGTGATACCAGCACATAAGATGACATTTGATGAAGACCTCAAGGAAGGGAAGGTTGGAGCCTTAAGGAAACCAGGGACAGTTGTGCCCAGCATAAGGATGCCAAAATCAAAGGCCCTAAGCACACGGCTTGTTTCAGGATTCAGTGCTAACAAGGAAGTCCATGTGGCAGTGGGATGAGAAAGAGGACAAGTGTTCAGAAATGATTTCAGAAATGATTAAGGATGAGTTGGCCTCACTGATGTTGAAACAGCAAGACCCCAAGGAATCACTTATGCATATGTTGCACCTCTTACACTTTATTTAGTTGCAGCGTTACCTCACAGATGAAGTAAAGCCACACCTATTTCCATCTATAAGTTTGCATCTAGACTCTGTATTAGAGGACACCCCACTGGAATTTATGAACTGATTTGTCTCTTTTACTTAAATGCAAGTGTATACACACATTAGCAAACAGGGACACACATAGCATTCAATGGCCTCCCGGGGTGAATTATTACCATGTTCTTCTCACCCTCCACCACACTGATTTGGCCAGGAGTGAATACAGTGCAAGCTGACAATGTGAGATTGTCTTTATCCAAAAGAGTTAGAAGTGGTGCCTAGGAATTTCAACTGTGAAACCTCCGAAGGGCATATAAACAAAAAAACTTAATTTTGTTGTGGCCATTTTCTACTATATGTTTAGAGAAATGCAAAATCTTCTCAATAATCAGAGAGAGAGATAGAGATACAGGGAAGGAAGGAGTGAGAGAGGGAAAGAGAAATCAATAAATGAAACAGACTGGAGGATAAACAAAGTCATAAACTCAGGTCAACCACAGAGATTGTGATGAAGAAATCTTACTTGATTCTGGCAGCATTCCAATCCATGTTCTATTCTGTGGATGCCCAGAAAGATGAATAGATCAAAAGATAAATCAGTGGTATCTTATTATGATGTTGTACATCATGCAGATTGAAAAGCACATGAAAAAAACGAGCAATTAAATTACACTGATATTTGACAAAAGAAAATACAACAAACACAAATATTGGGAATTTTTTACATGAAGCTATAGAAGAGCTCTTAAATGATATTATCTATAAAAATTTGGAATCTCCGATCAACTACCTATTATATGATCAACTTTGATTGGAAACAAAGCATTCTAAACCCTAATAACTTCTCCAACTTAGTAGGTATTATGTCTTCTATCATCCTAGGAAGTCGGGCAAAGTTAAATAGTAAATGAAAAAGTCAGCATATCAAGAAAAGGTGCTGTATTTTGTCAAATGCTTTTTTCTGCATCAGTAGAGATGATCGTGCAGGTTTTCTTCTTCAATTTATCAATGTGGTTTATTATATTAATTGATTTTCTTGTATTGAACCACCCTTGCTTACCTGGGATAAAACCCACTTGATTTTCCTGTACAATTCTTTTAATGTGCTTTTGGATTCTGTTTGTAAGTATTGTGCTGAGGGTTTTTGCATCTATACTCATTATGGATATTGGTCTATAATTTTCTTTTTTTTTCTTTCTTTTTTTTTTTTTTTTTTTTTTTTTGCAGTGTAGCTTGCTTTTTTTTATGTCCACAAATCTTTTTTTAAAAACTCACAGAACACTCAAATGGAGAACACAGAAGCCACAATCTCTGGGTGCCTACTCTGTTCACAAGTTGTTGCCTCATGGCAAACCACCCCCATTTACATTTAGATTCAGTGTATGCAGTTCTGCTTCTGTGGTGAACTGAACCTGGGCCAATGCCTGCTGGTTTGCATCAAAGGGTCAGCCTTTCTGGATGCCCCGTCTGTGGTTTGGGTCCTGGAGTAGCCTTCATGAGTCTGAGAGAGAAGGAATGGAAAAAGTTATGTCCTGGTAGAAAGCTTGATCAACAGATGCAGACATCCCCAGAATTTCCCCACCCTATACTTTGGAGAAAGTGTATTGTGTTTGCAACTCAAAGTAGAGGCAGGTTCTCTCCAAGATAGCTTTGCTTTAAAGCATCTGACCACTTAAAAGGCAGTACCTCCTAGGGGGACCAAGGGGAAGACTGCTTTTGCTTTGAATTTACATTTTGTAGCTGGAACTCTTGTTTCTGCTTCCAGGATGAAGCAGGGGACTCACATGGGACACAGTCTGATGTGGGTCACCATGCCCAGACCTGCTCCTGGGGTAGAAGGGCAAGCCGCTATCAACAACTGTGTTCATCCCAAGGTCTCAACTCACTCAAAAGCAACCTCAGTGTGTGCCAAGAATGGCCTGCTGTGCTCCTCACCACAGGAAGACCAAGCGACGATGCACATTAACTGTGTTGCTGCCCTAGAGGGCGTATTTCTAACAGAGTCCTTTGTCAAGCATATATCTTGGGTCTTTCATGTACCAAGTGATTTGTATGGAATGATTTTCTTTAGCTTTTTAGAATGTTTATGAAATTTTCATAATATTAAAAAAAGGTAACTCATCCAGAACAATCAAATATGTGTGAATAGAGATCTGTAAGGAAACCTACAATCAGACATACACAAACACATGTTTTCTCCCTCTGCAGGGAGAGAGAACAATGATAGTACCAGGCAAAATAAAATGGACATATAACTCTTGACACTCTTGATGGAAACCTAAAAGGAGCTCAATATGACATGTCTGTACCACTGGCAAAGCACACGCTAGGAACAGGCAGAAGTGAAGATCAAAGCAGCAAAACAGTCTGTAACATTGTCCCTGCAAATCCCTGGATGCTCACTGCTGTGACGAAATCTAGTCCCAAGCTTTTGCCCATTTCTAACTAGTAATGCCAATCTCCTCCCTTTAATTAAAGGGATACTATATATAACTTTTTATTAAAAAATCAACTCTGTGTTCTATCAATAGCTGGCAAGAATTCACAATTAGTGACATGGCTGGAAAATAATAGAAAAGAATAGTAGTTTGTGGAAGGGGGAAAAAAAGCTGTTTTAAAATTATTTATTTACAGACTTAAAAAGTCATGCTGCAGAACTTTCTCAAATTATGATTTCCTACAATGTAGTAAAATAAAAGATTTTAAAAGTATGATAGAAGATGGTGTTGGTTTAGGAGGGCACTAACTAACTAGCTCTCTGAGGACAGCTGATTGGGGACAGATTCCTGCCTGGGGGTCTGTGCTGTGGGTGCACAGAGCGAGAAGATTGGGACATATATCTGCAGGCAGCTCTGTGGCATGGACTGCTCGATGGAGATTCGTGAGTTTTAACCCTGCCCATGGAGGTTAACACAGACAGCTGAGGCCCACCCTCAGGGAAAAACGCTGGTTTGACCCGCGATTCCGGTGAGAGGGAGCGTTCTCGGAGAGTGGGATGATTCTGGTGGAGGGTCAAGAAGGCTTTCCTTGCTGTAGATTTTGCTTCCTGGAACCCCTTATAGTTTTGGGGAACAAAATAGCTGCCTTGAAGCAGGACTAGGCTGAGGGGAGTGGCGAATCTGCTGAGAAAGTTGACTTACCGAGCTGCCCAGGGAAACACCACAACCACCACTGGCAAGCCCATGAGAGGGAGCATTCTCCAAGAGTGGGAGGATTCTGACAGAAGGTGGAAAGGGGGATTCCTTTCTGTCGATTTGGCTGCCTGGAACCCCTCATAGCTTTGGGGAGCAGATAAGCTGGCTGGAAACAGTGCCAGGCTGAGGGGAGAGGCGAATCTATGGAGGAAGCCTGTTTTACCAAACAGCCCAGTGATACTCAGGCTTGCCTCCAGAGGGAGCAGAGTTAGCCATTTCTATCATTCTGTACTGACTAGCATCAGAGCTTCAGGTACCTCAGGGAGGCCAGGAAATGGCAAGTGCTTGATTAGTGTCCTGGAGCCTAGTTAGGGTCCCCTCAGTGAAGGGGGAGGTCTAGAAGAGGACATATTTTGGGTCCTTTATTTCACCAAAAAAAAAAAAAATCACTTTAAAAAATAAAGAATGAATTTATCTTTTAAATTTAGTTTAATAGCTAAAATCTGCCTTAAAACCTGCAGAAATTTGCAGGGCAATTCAGTGATAAATACAAGCAGGCTGAGAGGTTCCAAAAGGGCCCAAGAAGGAACACTATTCTTCCTTAGACTTGTTTGACCGCTTGCTTCTGTGGTTGTTTTGTTTTTCTCTGTTTATTTGTTGTCTCTTGCATTTCTTTCCTCTTTCTTCCACCCCTTCTTCTTTCTTTTCTTTTTTCTTTTCCTTTTTTTTTTTTAATTAGGTGCTGCTAGCTTGTCTCTTCTTTGCTATGTTTCTTGTTCAGTGATTTCCTATTCTCTGTCTATATTCATTTTGTATCCCAAGCTATCTCTTTTGCTTCCCTCATCTTTCTGCCTTCGCTTTCTGTTGTGGTTCTTACAAACCATGTTTTCTCATTAGCCTATAACTTAAGAGTGTAAATTTCTGTTCTCTCTATTCTGTTTTCTTCTTTTTTAATTTATATTAACTTTTTCCTTTAAACCCTTTCTTTACTCTTTCTCCCTCCTCATCATTCTAGCCTTCAAAATCATTATATATATATTCCTCTATTTGGTTTCCCAGTCCATGGTAGGTACTCAACTTTTTTTTCCTATTACTCTACACTGCCTACAGTAGCTAAATATTTGTTTCACTAAGTCTTTTACAGCCCCTTTTCTAAATTTTATCAATATTACTATTATCCTTCTTCCTTTCTCACATCTTTCAATCCTCTGGCCCTAATATTTTGCCTTCAAGGGAACACAGAAAGAAGCAAGAAAATAAAATAAGAAGAAAAAGTGTCAAAGAGAAAATTTAACACACACACAGAACCACCAGCTAAATAAAACTCTAGAGCAAAGAGAGAAGCTAATCAACCAAATAAACCCATCAAGATAAAATGATGACTAGAGGGCAACAAAAAATTACACACCATACTGAGAAACAGGCTTGTCATTGGACCAGCCCAATGAACAAACTAAAAACCGGGAAGAGATGCAGAACATCAAACAACTAATCAAAGCAATCCAAACAAATATCATGGACCAACTTAATGAAGTGAAGGAAGTGATTAAGGATATTAAGAAGACACTGGAGGAACATACTGAAGAAATTGTAAACATACATAAAAAGATAACAGATGGAGAGGGGCCAAGATGGCGTTAGTGTAGGACGGCACACACACTGCAAGCTCCCAGAGCAAGGCCGATTGTGGACGGGGTCCTGCCCAGGGGTCTGTGCTGTGCACACGTGGAGTGAGAAGCTTGGGACATATATCTGCGCAGATCAATGGTGTGGACGGAACGGTAGAGATTCATGAGTTTTAAGGCTCCCGGTGGTGTTTGGCACAGACGGCTAAGCCCCGCAGTTAGGGAGGAAAAATAAAATAAAATAAAACGGCCATTTGGAGCCACAAGCAGGCTAAAAAGTTTTATTTTCTGGGGATCTGGCTGCCTGGCACCCCTTGAACTTTGTGTGAACAGAACAAATAGCTAATCAGCACCCAGGAACCGGAGGGGGGATTCTGGTCGGAGAACGGAGCTGATTTCCCTAGCCACCCAGGAATAAGACCCGGGCCGCTGTGGAGCCAGAAAGAAGGGAAACTTCCCCAAAGAGGGAGGGTTCTGTTAGAGGACAGGGAAGGGTATTTTTTATTTTTAGACATCCATCTGGCTGCCTGCACTTCCCCATAGCTTTGGGGAGCAGATAAGCAGACCTGAAGCAGCATTAGGCTGAGAGCAGACACGAATCTGCACTCAAACTGATTTACTGAGCAGCCCGGTGACGCTCGAGCTCGGCTCCAGAAGGGGCGGAATCGGCCGTCTTTAGGACTCCTCACTGACTAACAAAAGAGCTACAGCTAACCTGGGGAGTCGGGAAAGTGGGACGTGCTTGATTAATTTCCACTGGCCAAGCTAGGGTCCCTTCCATAAGGGGGCTGGTCTAAAGGAGGAATTATTTTGGGTCCTGCATTTGGCTAAAAAAATAAAAATTAAAAAAAAAAAAGTGAGGTCACCTCAACAAATGAAAAATAAATTCTTTTTAATTTAGTTTAATAGCTAAAAGCTGCTTCAGGACCTGCATATAGAACCCTGTGGGGGAATTGATTGATAAACACAAGTATGCAGGAAGGAACCAAGTGGACCCTGGGGGAATCATTGACCCCCCTTAGCTCTGTTTGACTGCTTGCCTGTGTGGATCTTTGGTTTCTCTCAGTTTCTTTCTGGCCTCTTGCTATTCTTTCCTCTTTCGGCCCCCCTTCCTTTTTTCTTCTATTTTTTTTTTTTAATTAGGTGCTGCCAGCTTGTCGCTTCTTTGCTGGGCTTCTTTTGCAGTAATTTCCCACTCACTGTATATATTGATTCTGTATTACAAACTATCGCTTATCCTTCCTGCATCTTTCTGCCTTCTGTTTTCTAGTGTGGCTCTTAGAGACAACATTTTCTCATAGGCCCACAACTTAAGGGTGTCAAATTCTATTCCATCTATTTTGTTTTCTTCTTCTTCATTTTTTTATTAGTATTAACTTTTTCCTTTCAGACCTTTCTTTACTATTTCTCTCCCTCCTCATAACTCTAACCTTCTAAATCACTATATATATATTCCTCCATTTGTTTTCCCAGTCCATTATAGGAACTCCATATTTTTTCCTAGTACTCTACACTGCCTACGCAAGTTAAATAGTCATCTCATGAAGTCTCATTTTGCCCCTGTTCTAACCTTTATCAATATTACTATTTTCCTTCTGCCTTCCTTATATCTTTTGATTCCTCTGGCCCTAACATTTTGCCTTCAAGGGAACATAGAAAGAAGAAAGGAAATAAAACAAGAAGAAAAACTGCCAAAGAGAAAACTTAACTCACACGCAGAACCAAAGCTAAATAAAACACTAGAGCATAGAGAAAAGCTAATCAACTGAACAAACCCATCAAGATA
>JAKSZT010047311.1:0-20238 GCA_026826555.1 Tolypeutes matacus | reverse complement strand
AAGGAATTTTTGTTAAAGTAAACAGTGTAACTTAGTTCTCTTTTTCCAGGAAATTCTATCATTTATCCAGACCTCCCCTGCCCTGTGTCTCCACTTGCCCTGGGTCTCGTTTTCACTGGGTGGCCTCGCTCCAGGCTGCTTTATCCTTTGGGGCTCCCCTGCCTCCTGGGCCTGCACCCCACATCCACTCCCCACCCAGCCCTGCCAGTGCGTTTAGCGGGAGCGAGGCTTGTTCTAGCAGCTCTGGGGGCCGGGGGTGGGAGTGGGGGACCCCCCAGCCGGGCCTAGCTCCCACCCCCCCTTCTTACAAGGTCATTGAAAGGGGTGGTAGTCAGGCTTGGTCATTTTAATAAAGGGATATTTCAGAGAAGAAACCCAGTTCTTTAGAACTCTTTCATTACTCGCTGCTGTGAACTCCATGTGCAGGTCTTTGTCCTGTACACTAATGGGGTTTTGATTGGGAATGCATGGAACCTATAGACCAATTTGGGGAGAATGGAAATCTTAACAATATTCCAGGACTTGAAGATACTTGCATTAGCTTCCTGTGGCTGCTGTAACTAATGACCATTAACTGCGTGGCTTAAAACCACGGAAATGGATTCTCCCACAGTTCTGGAGACCAGACGTCCCAAATCAAGGTATTGGCAGGGCCGTGCTCACTTCAAAGCCTCTAGAGGAGGTTCTGTCCCTTGCCTCTTCCAGTTTCTAGTGGCTCCAAAACTCCAGTCTCTGCCTCCATCTTCACATGGCCTTCTCCTCTCTCGTCTGTGTGTCTCTTATAAGGACATATCACTGGATTTAGGGCCAGCCCACCTAGATATCCCAGGATGGTGTCATCTCAAGATCCTTAATTACATCTGCAAAGACCATTTTCCAAGTAAGATAACATTCACAGGTTCCAGGGATTTGGCATGGACTTCTTTTGGGGACTGTTTTCTACCACAATATCATCTCTCTATGTAGCAGTTTGATATTATTTATGAATTCCAAGAAAAAAAAAGATATTTGATTATATTTGTAAACTGGTCTGTTCCTCTGGGTGTGATACACTTTGACTGTATTAGATTCAGCTCAGATGTCTTTGATTAAATTAAGATTACGGCTTTGATTCGACCACATCATTAGGGCGTGCAGGGTTGAGTCCCCACCCCCTTGGTGGGCTAATAAAACAGACTCTCACACGGAAGTAGACACACAGGAGAAGAACACAAAATAGAGGTAGCTCAGTAGACACAGCAGAGGCCCCGGAAAGAGAGATGAACCTGATAGTCTACAGCTGACCTTGTGGAGAGAGCAGAGGAGCTGAGCCTGGAAATAAACAAGCCCCAGGGAGAGAGAGGAGCCTCATGCCAGCCTACAGCTGAGATGAGAAGAAGCTGGGGCCACGGAGCCTTAGGAGGGAAGAAGGAAGACTGAACTCTTGCAGACATCACTCGCCATCTTGCATCAACACGTGGCAACAGTTTGGTAAGGAAGCAACCTTGAGTTGGACCCTTTAGGGCCCTGTGACTATAAGCTTCTACCCCAAATAAACACTCTATAAAAGCCAACAGAGTTCTGGTACTTTGCATCAGTCACCCTTTTGACTGACTAACACACAACATTTTTTCAAGTCATCTTTAATTTCTCTCCACAATATTTCGCAGTTTTCAGTGTACAGGACTTACACATATTTTGCTAAATTTCAATGCTATTCTAAATAGTATCTTTTATTTCAAGTTCCAATTGTTCAATGCTAGTATATAGAAATGATGATTGATTTTGCATATTGATCTTGTCTACTGCGCCTTTGCTAACCCAGCTTACTAGCTCTGGCAGCTTTCCTGTAACCTCTTTGGGATATTCCATGTAGACCACATGTTGCCTATGGATAAAGACAGTTTTACACCTTCCTTTCCAATCTGGATACCATTTATCTCTTTTCTTGCCTTATTGCATTGACCAGGACTTCCAGTACAATGCTGAGTAGAAGTGATGAGTACAGACAGTCTTGCTTTGCTCCCAATCTTAGGGAGAAAGAGTTTCTCTTTCGCTAATAAGTACGATGTTTGTTGTAAGCACTAAGCGTCAGCCTTACTGAGTTGAATGATCACAGGCTGAGACTAGCCAAGCCTGGATCAAACTGGCTCTGTCACTTGACCCTGTGTGACTCTGGGTAAGTTGCTTCCCCTCTCTGAGTTTCCTCATTCAATGAAGGAAATAATGCTGTTAGAATGTGTTCAAATGAATGAATTAATAAACTGGAGAGGGTTTGAAAACTCTAAAGCTCTTTACAAACTGTAAGTGCCATGAGGATGTTCCTCACGCAGAGGAATCACATCTTACATGAGTGATAGGTTTTAAAGTCAGAACATGAAGTGAAAACAACACGTCATCAAACCACCCTGAGAACCCATAAAAGCATGAACCACATTTACAAGGCAACAAAGCTGGAAATTAATAACAAAATTAAAACAGAAATAGGTCCTTCTCATGGGAATTTTTTTGAAAAGATTAATTAATTTATTTATTTACTTTTATCCTTTTTTTTTTTTTTTAAGATTTTATTTATTTATTCATTTATCCCCCCCTTGCTGCTTGTGCTCGCTGGGTCAGCTAACCACGCCGTGCGGGCGGGCTTGCCCCCACCAGGAGGCCCCGGGAACCGAACCCGGGGCCTCCCATATGGTAAACGGGAGCCCTACTGATTGAGCCACAGCCGCTTCCCTACTTTTATCCTTTTTTACCACCCCCCACCCCCGGTTTTGCTGTTTCTGTGTCCATTCACTGGGCAACTCTCTGTGTTTGTTTCCTGGCCCCTCTTCTCGTCCTTCTCCTCCTGTGTTCACTGGGATTCCATCCTCGGAACCTCTGATGTGGGAGAGAGGCATCCTACCACCTGCGCCACCTCAGTTCCTGGTTTTTCAGTGCGTCTCGTCTTGGCTTCCCCTTGTGTCACTCTCCTGTTACGTCATCATCTTGCTGCATGGCTCGGTGGGGCCTGGCGGCTCACCCATGTATGGGGCCTGGTGGCCTCACCCGCTCACGGGGCCTGAAGGCCCACGCGTCTTCTAAATTTTTCTTTTTTTTAATTTTTACCAGGAGGTCCTGGGGATCGAGCCCAGGTCCCTCCATATGGGAGACGGATGCCCAACCATTTGAGCCACATCCGTCCCCTGCTGTATCTCTCAAGGTTGGCCAAAGATACCTAGAGTTACAGTCTTTCCCCATACAGGATGGTCATATAATAAATCAGGCTTAGCTTATCACCACCATTCTAAAAACCACACCTAGGGAGAAAAACTAGGTCTGGGGACACATGCATGGTTTCTAATATAGTGAATATTTATCCTGATTATCACAAAATCAGGACAGCGAGAATATTCACATTCACGGGAATTTTAAAACTCTATTAAACAACTCTGTGTGAAGGGAAATACAAACCAAAATTTAAGAATTACTAAGAAGTAGTGATAATGAAAGTATTTCGTATGAGAATCTATAGAATTCATTTAAAGCAATGCAAAAAGGAAAATCCATAGCCTAAACTATTTGTATCTATAAAAAAATAAGAGAATGAAATAAATGAATTAAATTCCCAACTAAAAAAATCTAGAAACAAGAATAACAAAGTAATAATGAAACAATTACAAAGGAAAACACACATACACAAAGAAAATAATAAATATGCAATCAGGAAAAAAATTAGTTAGCTGAGGTAATGGAGTCAACATAAACCTGAAACTCCCAACAGATCCTCCAAAGAAATATAAAGAATAGGAGAACAAGTCAAACCTTACAAAGCCCACATCCTCAGGATAACTAGAACTCAGTGAACGTCCAAACTTCAAATTACCTCCAAGTAGAAAAATAAACACTGAATCCTAGAAAGCCAGCTCCTGTGGTCCCATGACAAGCCCTTGTGGATAACAAGAAGGGTCAGGAAGGGAGCTCCCGGACTCTGTACCGGTTCCTCCTAAAGAAGACAAACAACGAGCAGACAATGAGGAAACAGACAAGGGAGCCATCTCAGTGTGGGGGGAAAAAAGAAGGGTCAGGAAAATCTGCCCAGAGGAGAAAAGAGGTAAGCTGAGAGCCTAAAATTGATCAAAAATATCACCAGAAAATGTCCATCCTAGGGGTGCAAATACTGTGAAAAAGTATATCAGCAAATCAGATTAATGGCTAAATGGACATAAAACCGAGCTCAGGACATGAGGATTAAACCTTGGAAACCTTGGAAACCTTGGAAAAGGCTCAAAAGGAAGAAGGAAAATGAAGGAAAAGGGGAAATTCTGCAAAAAGAGAGAAAATAAGAAGTTGAAGGACTTAAAACTTCTCCTTCACTGGACCATTGCCCACTCCAAAAAATTCCATTCAGTAAAAATCATTCTGTCTATAACAGTAAAAAATGCTCTTAAACGAGGAATCTTGTAAACCAGTTCATATTGGGGTCCAAACTCATAGAAATGTAGAGACAAAGTCTTTGTCTATACAAAACTACTAGAGGGGAAAAAGCAGGGGAAAAAAACGCTAAACAATTCACAATTCAACTAACATAAATTCCCTCCCATTAGAAAAAAAAAAAAGTTGCATCTTATACATTGCTGGCAGGAATGAAAAACGGTACAACCAATTTAAAAAATAGTTTAGCAGTTTCTTTTATGGTTAAACATGTTCGTATGACTTATCCATTCCATTCCTAGATATTTACTGCAGAGGTTTAGGAAATATATATATCACACAGTTATAAGAAATAAAACTTTATTCTAGAACTGCCGTGAAAATATCAACCATGACTTAAATTGAGCATGACCTGAGTTTTTATTTCTTTCTCTATATGGTATAGCAAGTATCATTATGTATGAGATTAGATGTAGGTTTTGCATTTTTTCAAGTTGAAGAAGTTCCCTTCTATTCCCAGTTGTCTGAGAGTTTTATTAAAGGGAAATTGAATTTTGTCAAATTCATCTTCTGTATTCATTGAAATGTGCATATGCTTTTCCCTTTTTTCTGTTAATACGGTGAGTTGCATTGACTGATTTTTTAATGTTAAGACAGCCTTGCATTCCTAAGATAAATTCAGCTTGACTGTGATTCTTCCTATACACAGGAGTGTCTATGCTCATGAGGGTTACTGGTCTGCAGTTTTGTGTTCTTGTAATGTCTTGTCTGGTTTGGGTATCAGCTTAATGTTGACCTCATAAAATGAAATGGAAAGAGTTCTTTCCTCTGCTACTTTCAAAAAGACTTTGTGATGCAAATATTCTCACTGTCCTGATTTTGTGATAATCAGGGCAGGCTAAACTTTCGCTATATTAGAAACCATGCATGTTTCCCCAGATCTAGTTTTTCTCCCCAGGTCTGGTTTTTGGAATGCTGGTGATAAACTAAGCCTGATTTATTATATGACCATCCTGTATGGGAAAAGACTGTAACTTTGGGTATCTTTGGTCAACCTTAAGAGATATAGCAGGGGGGCGGATGTGGCTTGGGTGGTTGGGCGTCTGTCTCCCATATGGAGGGACCTCGGTTCGATCTCAGGGATTTCCTGGTAAAAATTTTTTAAAAAGAAAAATATAAAAGTCGTGTGGGCCATCAGGCCCCATGCACAGGTGCACCGCCAGGCCCCATGCACGGGTGCACCATCAGGGCCCCTGAGCGGGTGAGCCACCAGGTCCCGCGAGCCACGCAGCAAGATGATGATGCAACAGGAGAGTGACAAAAGGGAGAGCCAAGATGAGACACACTGAAAAACCAGGAACTGAGGTGGTGCAGGCAGTGGAATGCCTCTGTCCCACATCGGAGGTTCTGAGGATCAAATCCCAGCAAAGACAGGAGGAGAAGGATGAGAAGAGAGGGCAAGAAATGGACACAGAGTTGCCCAGCGAATGGACACAGAAACAGCAAAAATGGGGGGCAGTTAAAAAGGGATAAAAGTAAATAAATAAATAAATCCTTTTAAAAATGTATAGGGGAGGAAAATACAGGCTATAGTTGGTGGTAACACTTTGACGATGCTCTTTCATGATTTGTTAACAAATGTTTTACAACAATGCAGGGTATTTGTGGGGCAGGGAGGGTGATGTGTGGGAGCCCTGTATGAGGTTATGAATGTTTGTTTTGTAAGTACATGATGTTTACCGAACACTTATAGTTTATTTTTGTTCATGTATGAATGATATACTTCAATAAATTGTTTTTTTAAAAAAAAAGACTTTGTGAAGAATTAGTATGTTATCTTCCTTAACTATCTGATAGATTCACCAGTGAAGCTATTTGGGTCTGGAGGTTTCTTTGAAAGAAAGTCTTTAATTGTGAATTCAATTTCTTTCATTGATATAGGGCTAGTCACGTTTTCTATTTCTTCTTGAGTCAGTTTTTGTCATTTGTATACTTCAAAGAATGTGCCCATTTCATCAAAATTTTCAAATTTATTGACATAAAGTTGATTGTTATAGTCCATCATTACCACTTAAATGTCTGAAATAGGTAGTAATGCCTCCTCTTTCATTACAGATACTAATTTGTGTCTTCTCTCTTTGTTTTCTTAATCAGCCCAGCTCAAGTTTTTCAATTTTGTTGGTCTTTAAACAACACCGCTTTGGTTTCACTAATTTTTCTCTATTGTTTGTCCATTTTCTATTTTATTTATCTTTATTAATTTTTATTTTCTGCTTATTTTGGGTTTAATTTGTTCTTCCTTTTTAGCTTCCCAAGGTGGATTCATACATAGTTGATGTTAAGCCTTTCTTCTTTCCAAACATGCATTTATAGCTATAAATTTCCTTCTAAGTACTGCTTTCCCTGCATCTCACAAATTTTGATATGAGTTTTTATTTTCATTCAGTTAAAATATTTTCTAATTTCTGTGATTTTTTTTTGACCTATGGTTTATTTGGAAGGCAGTGTTTAATCTCCACATATTTGGAGAATTTCATATCTTTTGGGCATTGATTCTTAATTTTGTTGTGGTCAGATAGCATACCCTATATGATTTCAACCCTTTTACGCTTGTTTCATGGCCCAACATATGGTCCATCTTTATTAATGTGCCAGGTGCACAAGAAAACAATTGTGAATTCTGCAGTTGTTGGGTGAAGTGTTCTATAACTGTTATTTAGGTGAAGTTGGTTGATACTATTGTTTAAGTATTTTATATCTCTGCTGATTTTATTCTTATTTATTCTATCATTTACTGATAGAAGAGTATTGAAATGTTCAGCTATAATTGTGGGTTTCTCTATTTCTCCTTTAAGTTCTATAGATTTTGCCTCATGTATTTGAAGCTCTGACATTGGGTGCATAAACATTTTGCATTGCTGTGTCATCTTGATGAATTGACTCCTTTATCATTATGAAATAACTATTATTTCTGATAATAGTCCTTGTTCAAAAGTCTACTTTCTCTGATGTTAATATAACCTTGTCAGTGTTATTATGATTAATGATTCATGTTTACATGAGACATCTTTTCTCATTCTTTAAAATTTAACCTGTGTCCTTTTTTTTAAGTCCATTTCTTGTTAACAGCATATAATTGGATGTTCCTTATTTTATGTAGTCTGATAACTTCTGTTTTTTAATTGGAGTGCTTATACCATTTATAGTTAATGTAATTTTCAGCACAGTTAGGTCCAATCTAACATCTTGCTCTTTGTATTCTGTTTGTCCCATTTGTTCTTTGTTCCGTTTTCCTCTTTTCTTGCCTTTTTAATTAATTATCTTTTAATATTTTGTTTTATAGTCACCATTAAATTATTAACTGTATCACCTTGTTTAATTTTTAGAGGTTAGTCTAGAATTTTCAAGATACAACTTTAAATTATGAGTCTGCCTTCAAATAACATTATACCACTTCACACTTCACATTTCACACTTTTTCCCATCCTTTGTGTTAATATTATCATATAGTTTATGTCTATAAATGTTACAATATATTGTTTTAAAATGAGGGGGGAAATCTTTTATGTTTACCCACATGCTTCCCATTTCTATCTCTTTCTGTTATTTTGTGCAGACCCAAATTTTCATCCAATATCCTTTCCTTCCACCAGAAGAATTTCCTTTAGCATTTAATATAATGCATACCTGTTGAGAACAATTTTTCTAAGCTTGTCCAAAACAAGTTTTTACTTTGCTTTAATTTTTTGAAGGATATTTTCACAAGGTGTAGAATTGTAGATTGATAGTTCTTTTCTTTCAGCACTTTAAAGATACTATTCCATTGTCTTCTAACTTGCAGAGTTTCTGATAAGAAATTTCCAAACATTCTTGCTTTTGTTCCACTATATATAATGTATCTTTTTTTCTCTAGTTGCTTTTAAGAATTTTTCTTTATCAATAGCTTTCAGCAAGTTGGGATTGTCTTCATGTTTATTCTGTCTTCGATTCACTGATCTTCTTGGATGAGTGGATTTATAGTTTTTCATCAATTTTGGAAATATTTCAGCCATTATTTCTTCAAATATATTTTTCTGCCCTCCTCTGTCTACTCTCCTTCTGGTACTCCAAGTTCACATATGTTAGACTCTAATGTCCAAAAGCAGTTATTCAATTTTCTAGTTTATAATGGCAAGGTAATTCCACATCCTGTTGCTCTGTTATAGTCAGAAGTGGAAGTCATCATTTTCTTTCTGTAAACTCCTGTGCACTCAGAAACAACCATCACACGTCACAGTCCTCGAAGTCACAAAGTTCAAGTCCAGTCACCATTTGGTCCCCAAGGAAAACACACACGTCATCACAATCAATCCCAAGTGCTACTTTGATTAATCATGATGCCACTGCATGGCATGGATTACTTGCCTCACCAAGGTCAAGGCCAAGGACACAACCAAACCAATCCCAAAGGGCATGCGCTGGGACCAATTTCAGTACGAGCAAGAACACAGTCAGGATGCAAAAACTACATCTTATTTTTTTTTTTTTTAAAGAAATTAGTGTTATTCTTAATAACATGTAAAAAAAATTCCTTTATGAAAATGAATGCTTGCTTGCACTTACATTTAGAACTATTAAGAAGAACTGAGGCACAATACAACTAAGTGCACAAAGAGAAAATATTTGAAATAGAACAATTTTCAGCGTGATTGAAACACTTCACCGTTAGATATGACTCACGACAGAATCAGAGAACTACTTTTTCATGTTATAGAGCATTTCGCACACCAGGGACTGGCCAGTCAAGGCATGTTTTACGTCTAATATGTACTGTGGTACTAAAGTAGCATGAAAAGTAAAGTTCTGATTTTTTAATTCACTTGTAATATTGTTTTTTTTTAGGTCAGAATTTATGCACTAACATTTAAAACAGAATCTAAATTAAAGCAAGTTTGTTGAGTTATCATAATAAATTTCATTTCACTGATTAAATGCTTATGCAAATTAGTTTGCTGGAGTTATCATAATAAAATATATGATCATCTTTCTTAACAAATCAATTTTACTGATGCATATTAATAAAGCATAAGCCCATCCAAAGTGTACAATCAATGGTATTTGGTGTAACCACATATTTGTGCATTCATCATGTAATCATTCTTTGAGCACTTTCATTATTCCAATAAATAATAAACAAAAAACAAACAAACAAAACAGATCACCTCTCAATCTCTCTATGCTTCCCCTGCCGTACGTAGCTGCTATTCTGTTTCCTTTTCTCCAGTATATTTGTATTTATATTTTATAAAAACAATCTTATATATGCAAAATCACCCATATTCATGTTTTACATGAGGTTTTACTATCTTATGCAGTCCCATGTTACACTTTTTAGCTTTCCTTCTAGTAATATACATGACCTTATATTTTCCCTTTCAACGACTGTCATACCCAAATAATAGCTCTGCTAGTTACAAACACCCTGATATGCTTTCACCATTTCTATTCATTTCCAAAGATTTTCACAACCTTTATACCAGTTCTGCACAGATTAACCCCATAGCTTTCCATTCTCTAGCCTCCTTCTATTTTCTGGTGTCCTATATTCTAATTATTAACTCCATGAGTTTACACAATTTATTTAGTTCATAATAGCACAATCATACAGTATTTGTCCTTTTGTGTCTGGCTTGCTTCACTCAACATAATGTCCTCCAGGTTCATCCACGCTGTCATATGCTTCAAGACTTCATTTCCTCTTACCACTGCATAATATTCCATTGTGTGTATACACCACAATTTGTTTATCCATTCATCAGTTGATGGACACCTGAGTTGTTTCCAACTTTTGGCAATCGTGAATAATGCTGCTATGAAAATCGGTGAGCATATAACATTGATTTTTAGTGAACAGACTGGCTTTTCTGCTAAAGTCAAATTAACTTCAAAGCAAAAGCATGTTATTTACTCTCTGAAGGACTGTTTGTTTAATGATGATCTAAGTTTCTCATTTTCCCAAACAAGCTCTACAGAGATACATCTTTTCTTCATTTATGTCAGTATTAGATGCTCTTCCCACATATTTTAATGTATTTGGTAGAATGTTGAATATGATTCTTCAAACAGCTCTTCTAAAGGTAGCTAGGTAAAAACATCAGTGTTGTAATCAGACATAATGCTGCCTTGCATTGCTCCAATTCACCATGACGCTAGCAGTGCATGCTTGCTGTCCTTTTACTCTTGAGTTCCTCTTCTCCAGAGCTATTCAGACCTAAAGAAATCCAGCCTGTCGTTTCTTTTCTTTGCATGCCACGTTTGTTATACACAGGTAATATGAGTGTCACATCAGAGAGCTGAAATGGGGCTACTTGAAAATAAAAGTTCCTTTGTATACTGGATTTGGCTGCCCTCTGCAGATGGATGTCTTGCATTTGGACATCTCTTGACCGGTGGAATTCAGTAGAGTTCACTTTACATACGTATTGGGTGGTCTGTTTGCTGCCAAGTTTTTGAAGTGACTGTGTTTTATCACTTCTGCTGATAGTCTTCCAGTTGTGGCATTATAAAGCAGGCCAAAGAGAATTTATGGAACTGAGATCGAGAGAAGAGCATGAGGATGTACTTTCCCTACAGGGCATTTCCGACATGTTCATTTGGGAGTCACAGAATGATTGTAAGAAGGCTCCAATGCCACGGGAAACAACATTTTCCCCTAAAGATTCAATTTTGTTAAATAAAAAATATTTCCCCCACAATCTTTTCTTTTCTCATGCGATGTATACCATACAGTCTGAACCGAACTGCATAATTTCCAGTCATCTCAGATTCAACATGATTAAATTTGAATGTTTCTGTGAAGACAGGGCATGGTCCTCTCCGGGTGTTGGTTTTTGCTCTGTTTCTTTACAGGTAGAAGAACAAGGTGTACTTGCCATGAGTTACCACCTGTCCTGTTATATGTTGGGATGTCCATGACAGCCTGTTACCTGAAGCTTCTGTTCTTGTGAGTCTTAGTCAAAAGTCGCATGCAGTGTGCCATCTTTAGCTTCTGACTCAGGATCAAAGGGTTCAGGAAGCCGTGAAGATGATCCTTGAGCTTAGATGTATTCTGGGCTAGGACTGCGTGCTGTCACTTGGAACATCTTCATTTCCTTCATCATGAAAACCTTCTATTTCATGACCTGTGCATCCTTCACTGGGGTACTCATTATACAAGCATCTTGGACTGTTTCTGCCATAGTAGGAAAATTCACACTGTCCCCATTTTCTGCAGGTGTACATGAGAGATGGGGAGAGTCACTGTCATCCTGATATGGTGGTGGCTGCAAATTCATCCAGTGAGAACGTTCTTCCCATTCTCTGAAAGCAGTTTCCTTCATCTGTTGATGCTTCACGCCTGTACCCATCAGACTCTGCAGACAGAGGACTGTGCTTTTGTCTTATTTCCCAGGTAGAGTTCTTTTGTCTAGAATCTCAGTGGTAGTCTGGAATTGTGGGTTCTGGATAAGGCCCACAATTTACCCAGTGCTTCATCTTCACTTTCAGACGATGAACCACGTTCCTCTTTGTCCATGTATGAATTACAAATTTTATCTTGCGAATTCCTCCTCGTACTGCATCCTGAACCAAGATCTGGAAATCCGCCAACACTTTCAAAACAGAACTTCTTATTAATATAGAGAAAAACGAGCAGCATCAAGACAATAAACACCTCAACAGCAGACAAATCCAACTGCCTCTGGAAATACATTCCTGGGGCCACTGTACTAGTCAGGGTTCTCTCGGGAAACAGAATCAACAGATATCTGTCAATAATGTGAGATTTTATAAGAGTCTCTCACGCGACCGTGGGGATGCACAAGTCCAGGTCCCGCAGGCAGGCTGCAAACCAGGGGCTCCCATGAAAGTCCAGTGAAGGTCCTTGATGAGTTTCTGGGAGAAGTTGATGAACTGGGAAATTCTCTCTGATGCTGAAATCACTTCCCCTTTCAAGGCATTCAACTGATTGGGTAAAAGCATCACCCATTGATGATGCAACCTCCCTGATGATGCAGATGTAATCAGCCATGCACGCAGTAAACTCACTGGTGACCCAAGTCCATAAATGCTCTTGTATTACAATTAACCCAGTGCTTGCTGGGCTAACACCTGGACACAACTACCTGGCCGAGTTGACACATTAGCCTGACCATCACAGCCACCCTGTTGGACAAGCCAGCTGTCAGGTGGCTCCTTCTAAGGAAGCAAGGACAGTTGGTGGTGGTAGAGGAAGTTGTGGTCTTTGGACATGTTCCCGATTTGAATTTCAACCAACTCCTCACATCTCTCTTTTCTAATACAAATAAGTGCATGCCCTCCACAGGCTCTTTCTCCACCTTCAGTCGCCAGGACGTGCTCGCCACGGACCACACCAAGCGGATGGCGGGGGCGGCCAGCGTGGGAGGCACACCGGGTCGGCCAGCCAGAAGGGTGGGCCCAGCCTCGGAATTGGAGGGCTGCACGGTCCGGAGGGGGGAGCCGCCAGTGGGGCGGGGTGGGGCCTACATGCTATTTTAAGAGGAGGAATTTAATATGAAGAATTGTTAACTAAGGATTGACGAGCCCAAAGGCAAAAGGAACACTAAAGCCCTACAGCTGAAGCTACTCCAAGAAGCATCCCCAGGGCTTCAGGAACTAAGAATCACTAAAATTTAGAAGCAGGGTGGGAGAGCCGCAGGGCTCTCGGGCAGGGGACCCAGCTGGCTGGTGGCTGGTGGCTCACACAGACACGACAGGGCTATTTCTGCCAGCGTTGGAAAAACTGCAAGCTGGAATCAACTGCTGCTGCAGGTGAAGAAAGTAGCTGGGCTAACACGGAGAGTAAAGGGAAGCAGCACAAGGAGAGGGAACAGAACTGGAAGGGGTGAGATGCTCCTCCCCTGCAGCCCTCCACCACCCCTCTCAGCAGTGAGCCACAGGGAGCAGCTGGCAAAGCAGACACGTGGTTTGCAGAATCCCGGCGTGACAGGGCAGAGAAGGAAGGGGAGGCCTGGGGCTGAGACGCGGTGTCTTCACGAATGGCCCCGCTATATCCAGACAGCAGCAACGCACCAAAGGCTCCTGCGCGTGCCCGTGGTATCTGGCTATGCAGGGTATGTCATTGCTCTGAGCAGACTCGTGCTGAAGAATTTAAAGGTGGAGAATCATGAGTCAGAAACTCCGTCTCTAATGACTCAGCACAAGCTAGGCGGCCGGAGAACTCCAGCGTGGGGGGAAGTTAGCATTTAGTAAAGCGTGTGCTATTCTTGCAGCTTTTCTGTAGGTCGAAAATTTTTCCAGATATAAAGATGAGGAAAGAGCTGCTAGGACCTGGACTCTTGGAAGATCAGAAGCCAAGAATGGATTTCTTTTCTTTCTCTTCAGATGCCAGCCACGAGCTTCCTTACCAGAGAATGCTGGAGGGAGAGGATACCGAGGAGACTTGTCCTTTAAGACAAGCAGATGCCACCGGAGTCACAAGAGTTGAGTTTGATGCTTTGTGCAGGTCAGGGTCTCTTCGGCCACAGGTTGCGCCGGCAGCTCCTCCCACCAGCCAACCACTGTGCCCCCGTGAGGGAGGGACCAGCCACCTCTCCTGCTTTCAGGGCCAAATGCTCCCCCAGGCTGGAAGCCCCAGCTCTGTAGGGACAGACTAGGTTTTGCTGCCAAGACGAGGTCCCACTGGTGGCCCACTGCTGGGCCAAGCCCTCCGAATCATCTGATGGAGTGAAAGTGGTTCCTAAGGCGCCCGAAGGGAGTTGGTGGCTCCACTGGAGAGGGAGAGCCGATGAGGTCACTGCTTGGCTCAGCTCCTCCCTGAGACCTCGTGGTCTCCCCCACCGCCTCGCCGTGCCTGCCCGGAAAGCTGCAGGGAGGGCCCTGGCTTCCGAGAGCCCCTTACTGCTCGCACCTGGGCAGGAGTCGGCGCGGAGAAGAAACGGCTCCTTCCTGACCAGCCCCGTTGCAGCCAGACACCATGCGACCCCAAGGAACCGGCTCACACTGAGCAGGAGTCGCCCAGAGCTCCGGGGGCTGGACCCGCGGGCTGCAGCCAGAGCAGCCGCCTGCTGGGGGGCCGGAACCCCGGCAGAACCCCAGCCAGCGCCTCTGCCTGCAGTGGTAAGAAGCAGGCTGCAGTGCTCGGGGCAGGTCTGGGGGGACGCCGGACAGGGGAGGGCGGCAGGGCGGCTCTGGCTCCTCTGAAGCCAACACTGGAGCTCTCCAGGCTCCTCCGCCCTCGGACTTGGGCTGTGGCCTGCAGCCACTCTGGGCCGTTTCCAGAAGGGGACGCTCCTTTGAGAGGATTTTCGTCCCTGGTGTCTGTCCCACCTCCCTGTGGGAGAAATCCCCTTGAGCTCTGTGCTGGAGGAGAAGGGAGCATCTGGGCTCGATGCTCAAGGAGGCTCAAGGAGACAGCTAAGGGCGGGCTCTCTCCCTTCCACCTGTGGCTGTGACGTCTGCCGGCGCCCCCCACCAGCCCAGGCACTGAGCTCTCCACCCTCCACCTCGACCCCCAGCAGCAGGGAAATGAGCACCAGGGGGGCTTTGCTCTGAGCCAAAGAGACGAGAGTGGAACCCCCGGGAAGTGTGGATAAAGAGAGGGTAGGTCCTCACTGGGGCAGGTGAGGGAGGGACTGGGGATGCGCCTCCCAGCAGTAGGGGGTGTGCCGTTACCTTCACATCCTCTCTGATGCCCTCCCCAAGGCTCCCAGGGGCTGGGGGCAGGTGGCTCCAGCGTGTCAGCGTTGGCAGGGAACAATGGCTGCCTCTGCCCTCGGGGTCCCGGGCAGTCCCGCAGATCTACGTACAAGCTTTACTGCTGCCAAAGCTGGGGTGGAGGCGGGGTCTCCCATCTGGGGCCCAAGGGGGGCTTTTGCTGCCTCCCAGAACTGAACCCCCGCCGCGGTCAGACGGACACGCCTGCAGCAGCACACGGGGCCTGCCCTGGTGAGCCGACTGCCGGTGGGGGGGTGCACACAAGCCCCTCCTCTGCCCTGAGGAGATGGGAGAGGGACAGGTGAGAAGGATGAGGCTGGAGGGCTGAAGTCCCGCTTCTGGGACAGTGGGGCACGGCAAGCGGGGCAGGGTTCCATGGGGTCTGGAGCCGAAGACAGAAACCTCTTGTGAAATATCAAGGAAAGGGCCTGGAAGGGTTAGGAGTGACCGAAAGACCACTTCACAAATGTGACCAGCCAGGCCAATTCAACTGTCCCTCTGTGGTCACTCCACTCACGGGACGCGGGTGGCGTGTCCTGCACCCCTTTGACTTTGAGACAAGACTGGAGGCCTGGAACACCAACGGAGCATCAGCGGTCTCGCCTCCCTCCCCACTTCCCACTTTCCTGTCCCCCCCCACACACACCTGCAGAGGTCCAGCCCACCCTGGGGGCTCTGGAGCATGTCCACCCATTAGCACCCTGGGGAGATGGGCTTCCGGGGCCGCTGGTGAAGGTCTTTCTGCTTGTGCCTTGGAGAACACGAGGGGGGTTGTGTCAGGCAGTGGGGGGCTCTTGCAGTGGGGTCTCGCCCCTTCTGCCAATCCTGTGACTTCAGATGTGGGGAGGGGGCAGGGGTCACGGATCCCCAAGCCCCCAAAACGCAGGTGTCATTGTGGTCACAGGGCATCGGGGCAGCAGAGCCGAAGAAGCTTCCTGAGTCTCCGATCCCGCCTTGGTGGATGGATCCAACAGAGCCCAGACAGCAAACGGGGTCACCCAGCGATGACCAGGAGGATGAGACGTTCAGCCTGGTGGTCCTCTCTCTCACCGAGGCCCTCAGCCTGGGCGGGCTGCTGGGGAACGGGGTCATGCTCTGGCTGCTGGGCTCCCCCGTCTACAGGAACCCCTGTGCGATCTACCTCTTGGACAGGGCCTGTGCCGACCTCATCTTCCTCGGCTGCCACATGGTGGCCATCGTCCCCGACCTGCTGCTCGGCCAGGCGGGCATCCCCGGCTTCGTGCACGGCAGCCTGGCGGCGCTGCGGTTCTTCTGCTACCTGGGGGGCCTGGCTCTCCTGGCGGCCCTGAGCCTGGAGCAGTGCCTGGCGGCGCTCTGCCCGGCCCGGTGCCCCCCGCCGCCGCCCGCGCCACCTGGCCACCGCCGCGCGCGCCCTGAGCTGGGCGCTCTGCCTGCTGCTGCACCTGCTGCTCGGCGGCGCCTACTCCCAGCCCTTCGGCGAGCCGGGCCGGGCCCTGTGCCGCGCGGCGTGGCTGGCGGCGGCGGCCCTGGTGGCGGTGCTGAGCGGCGCCGTGGCGTGTGCAGCCTGCTCCTGCTGCTGCGGGCGGAGCGCGGCCCCCGCCTGGTGCTGCTGAGCGCGCTGCTCTTTCTCTTCGGCCACCTGCCCTTCGGCGTCTACTGGCTGACCCGCAGCCTGCGCTGGCGCGCCCCGCGCCGCTTCCACGCGCTCAGCCTCCTGGCCGCCGGTGGTCTGCTTCTGCCTGGGGAGCGCGGGGGGCCTCCGGCTGCGCGAGCCCCTCAGGCTGGTGCTCCAGAGGGCGCTGGGGGAGGACGCTGAGCTGGGGGCCGGCAGGGAGACCCCCCGCAGGGGCCTCGTGGAGGAGACGGCCTAAGCCCCGGGGGCTGGGGGGGGCAGCCAGCGGGCAGCGGGGACCCCGAGGGGCTGCCTGCCTTGGGGAGGAGTCGTGGGGTTGGAGGCTGTGCTCCCAGAGGGAGCCCTTGGAAAGGCACTCTAGGCTCCCCAGGGAGGTGGGGGGGGGACGGGACAGGACACGACAGGGATTTCATGTTTTGAGTGTTTGGAAGAAACCCCTCCCCCTGCGAAGTAATCTGCCGGAGACCCCTCCCACCTCTGCTACAGGCCCAGGGAAGGAAAGGGTCAAGGTCAGTCACTGGGTAAGACTCCTACCAGACCCCATGCCCAAGACCCCCTCCCAAAAGACCCCTCCCATATGACTTCCTCCCCCAAGGCCCCCTCCTCTAAGACCCCCTCCCACCACACCCCCCTCTCACAAGACCCTCCCCTCCAAGTTCACCTTTTCTCTGCCCTCAGCCTCCTCAGGCTGCAGGTCCATCCCTGCCAGAGAGCACTGGATGATCCCATTTCAGTTCCCGCATCCCTTTGGATGCGGCTAAAATGACCCTAAAATTAGTGGTGTGAGAATGAGAGGCTCCCGAGCCCTCCGTGGCTGCCTGCAGAAGGAAAGCCCTCCAGCCCCACACCCGGCGGGGCCGTGGGCACAGCTGCACCGTGGTGGGGTCCCTGGTTTGGGGGCTGGATGCAAAAAGCCCACTGGAACGCCCAGCGAGAGCCACGCTGGCGCCCGTGGGCTTGTCACTCCTCGCTGAGCGGGTCCTGAGCTGCAGCAGCCCGACCGCCACGGCCGCCGGCACCAGCCACACAGCCACACAGGATGACCCCGAAACCAGCCGCTGCCCACCTTGGCTGACGCTGGCTCCCCGAAAGGCATCTGTTCGGGCCACCCGGTGCTTGAGCCCTGTGCAAAGGCCCCCGCCTTCCTGCTATGGGTTCACTGTGCTGTCTTCCAGCGTTCCAGGCAGGCAAGTGGGCTGAGAGCCAAAACCACGCAGCACATCGTGAGGACAAGGCTGTACGTGGACACCAGACCTTGTACCCCGCCCCCAGCATGGAGGCTGGTTTTCTTTCGTGTTCAATATTTCCTTGGAGAGGAAACCTGGAGGGGCAGAATGTGGGGATCAGAATGGGCTTCTCAAAGGCCCCAGTGATGGTTAATCTTATGTGTCAACTAGTCTGGGCCGCGGTGCCCAGTTGCTTTGTCAAATGCCAGCCCAGATGTTGCTGCAGGGGTTTGTAGAGATGGTCAACACCTGCATTCGATAATGAGGGTGGGCCTCTTCCAACCAGTTAGAGGCCTTAGGAGTGAAAACTAAAATTTCCTGGAGAAGAAGAAATTCTGCCTTAAGACTGCAGCGTAAAATTCCTACCTGATTAAGTATCTTTTAAAAATAAATAAAAAATATATTTAAAAAAAAAAATTCCTACCCAAACTCCAGCCTGCTGGGCTGCCCAATGGATTTCAGGCTCACCAGCTCCACAGTCGCATGAGGCAACTCCTGGAAATAAAGTTCTTACTATATACACACAATACCCTGTGGTTCTGTGTCTCTGGAGAACCCTGACAGGTACAGCCTGTGGGGGTTAAAGGTGTATGCCCAGAACAGTATGTGCTTAAGGTTAGTCCTCTCCTATGGTGTGGACCCATCCTGAGTGGGACCTTCTGATGAGGTTCATTCAGGGTGGGTCTTAATCCTCTTACTGGAGTCCTTTATATGAGAATGAAATTCAGACAAGGAGAGAAAAAGCCACAGAGGCAGGAAGCTGAAAGCAACAAAACCTGGAAGAGAAGAGAGATACTAGCAGATGCCGCCATGTGCCTTGCCATGTGACAGAGGAGTCCAGGATCACTGGCAGCTGGTCTTTGGGGAGAAAGCATCGCCTGATGAGGCTTTGATTTGGACATTTTCACGGCCTCAAAACTGTAAGCTAATAAATTCCCATTATTAAAGCAGCCCATTTGATTGCACCTGCTTTGAGCAGCTTTAGCAAACTAAAACGCAGCCCGCCTGGGCTATTGTCACCATTAGTAGGTTAAAAACGGCTGTGAGATCCTACCTCACGAGCACATCTCCCTCATGCACCCCGTGGGACCCCCGCCCACAGACACTCTCTCCCGAGCCTGGGTGATGGGTCCCCAGAGTTCAGGGGTGAAGTGCACTCAGGGAAGCCACTGAGCCGACGAGCCCCTTACAGTCCTGCCCCAGGGGACAGTGCCCAGGACTTCAGCAGCTGGACAGCTCCCTGTCCCCTATAGAGGCCACAGCTGGCCCGGCCGCTCTGTCCTGGGCAGGCCCCTAAGGAAGCCGAGGAAGCCAAGCTGGGCACCCCCAGCCCCGTGAGGACAGAACCCCGCCCAGAGCCTGTCACCAAGGCAGGTCGCAAGTGGCCGAGAGCAGGCTGGGGAGCCCGAGCCTCCGCGCCCACCCGCACACGCCTCTGCCTCTGGGTCTGCAGTCAAACCTGCAGGCTGTGGCGGGTTTGGGGCCCAGGATGCTGGGGAGCTGGGCGAGGCCCCGGGTGCCTGTCCCCTCCCTCCATCTCCAGGACACCCCATAAACTTCAGCTACTCAGTGTGGCGAGTCGAGGGCCATGCCCTGCCCCCAGATCAAGGGAGCTTCCCCCAAGCTGGGGTCTCGGCCGAGCAGGCAGCTGCCTCCTCGCTGCCCCTGCCCTGCCCACAGCGCCTCTTACCTCACTCCACCTGCACCTCCTCTTCTGCCCCCAGAGCCACACACCCCAGGGCCCCCCACCAGCCTCAGCCCCTCAGGCCTCTCCCTATGACCCTGAGGCCGACTGCTCAAAGCAGCCCCTTCCCGGGACCTCAGGCAAAGCCCACCCGAGTCAGACCAGGAAAGGGCAGCTCAGGGTCCAAGGAGGCGTGGCCCTAGGAACAGAGCCAGTGCGGCCCAGACCCGGCCCCCCGGGACCCCAGGACCCCCCGGCCTGTGCTGCCAGGATGGTGCTCCCCGAACGGGCTCGTCACCGCCGGGGCGGCCAAACCTTCCCGGGCAGAGCGCGTGAGCGGCTGTCCGTCCTCAGGGCGGCCAGGGCTGCTCGGTCCACGCCCTTGCCCTCAAGGACACGCGGGGACAGGCGGCCCAGAAAGACGCCTTCGGCCACGGCCACCTCCAGCCCCCGACTCGCTTGCTTGGATTCGAGTTCGTGAAATATTTTAATGGGCCGTGTTTTCTCCATGAGGTCACGCTCACTCCTCAGCTATTTCATTATTTCAGAACTTGGAAAAATAACAAAAAGGAATTTTTGTTAAAGTAAACAGTGTAACTTAGTTCTCTTTTTCC
>JAKSZT010047290.1:2486-15894 GCA_026826555.1 Tolypeutes matacus | reverse complement strand
GCATATGGCAACATGGATGAACCTGGAGGACATTATGTTGAGTGAAGCAAGCCAGACACAAAAGGACAAATACTGTATGAACGCATTACTATGAACCAAATGTATTGTGCAATATATTGTTTGATTCACAAAAACAAAAACAAAAACAAAAGAACCACAAAAAATTTTACATGTATCCATTACATTTAATTGAGAAATGTATATATTTATTCATGTGTTTACTTTTTAGTTTTTAATTGCTTATGTTTTCAATTATTAAATGTACAAAATAAAGTTAAAAAAAAAAAGAAAAAAAAACTCTGCTAGTTTCTGTTTGTGCATATTTTAAACTCAAGGACAGTTTTGCTGAATAAGCTATTATTGGCTGGCAATTTTTCTCGTTCAATATCCTAATTATATCACGCCACTGTCTTCTCATCTACATGGTTTCTGATGAGAAATCTGTATTAAGTCTTACTGAGCAGCCCTTGTATATGATGGCTTGTTTCTCCCTTGTTGCTCTAAGAATTTTCTCTTTCTCTTTCTCTTTGACATTTGACATTCTGAGTAGTATGTGTCTATTCAGACATGTAAGTTCATTTCTTTCATGAGTGTCACGAAATTTTCATCCATTATTTCCTCAAATACTCTTTCTGTCCCTTTTCCCTTCTCTTCTCCCTCTGGGACTCCCATGGCACATATGTTGTTGTGTTTCTTGTTATCATTCAACTCTCTGAGCCCCTGCTCAATTTTTTCCATTCTTTTCTCTTTCTTTTCTTTTCTCTCTTCATTGTCAACTGTTTTGTCTTTGGTATCACTTATTCTTTCTTCTGTCATTTCCAATCTTTTGTTGTATATCTCTAATGGGTTTTTGATCTCACCTATCATGTCTTTCATTCCCAGGAGCTCTGTTACTTTTCTATTCAGGTTTTCAAACTTTTCTTTGTGCTTGCGCAGTGTCTTCTTGATGTCCTTTATCTCTTTAGACATGTTGTCTTTTAACTCATTAATTTGATTTTGGAAATTTGTATGAATTTTGTTGATTAGTTGTCTCAAATTCTGTGTCTCATCTGGGGCATTGATATATTCCTTTTGCTTGGGTCATTTATTCCACTTTCTTAGTATGTCTTGTATTTTTTTGCTGATGTCTAGGCATCTGATTATGATGGTCTGTTTCCTCTGTTTCTCAATTTCCTTCTCTCATTTTAATTCCCTCACATGCACTTCCTTGGTTGGTCAGCAGATGGCGATCTTTGGCAGGCCTCTCACTTCAAACCGTGGTCAGTGTGTGTTTGCTGCAACTTGGACTGTATCCATGTGACAGAGGCTCCTCCCTGGAGGCTAAGAGCCTCGCAAATGAAACTGTCACAGAGACAGTAGTTCTCCAACATTTGCTGGCAGCCTCCTATCTTTTCCTGGGTAAGAAATAATTCCACTCCCCTCTGTGTCCTCAACAACCAGTCCTGGTCAGTAGGGAGAGTGTTTGTGAGGGTCATATCTCTTTATTCCTGTGCTGGCTCTCAGGGAAAACAATGGCACAGCCCTTTTAGACCTGGAAGGGCTCAAGGGACAAAGCAGACCAAAGTTGTGGCTCAAAATCTCAATCAGCCTTAGAGCCTTAGAGAGAGGCTGTGTCCCTCTCTCTCCCATTTCCTGTGGAGGTGGATCCCTGCAACCCTCCTTGTCTGTAGCCACAGGCCCAAGGCTGGAGAATTCATAGGGTGGGGGAAGGATGCTAGCAGCCACAGGTGCAGCCTACTCATGGTCTTAACTTCAAGGTTCCTTTCCTGTGCCTCTCTTTCATCTGGGTGGTGTCCAGCCTTCCCTTGGTGTCCTACACCCTAGAACCTTTTCGCCCAGGCAGTTTCTGCCTGTCCTCTAGCTATATTTCTGTGAGAGGAGAGAGTCCTGTATCTTTCTAGTCTGCCATATTCCTGAAAGTCTCAGCATTTAGAAAGAGAATTGTATCACACCACTTTCAACAAGCAAAAGTTAAATATATAAGACTAGACGTGTACTAGTGTTGTAATTTTCCAAGTAAAAGGGTCGCTAAAGGTCACTTCTTACCTGATTTTTCCCAGTAAATGTGACAAGCAGTCCTCTAAGAGCTTCCACAAACATCTACCCTTCTGAAATGGAGAGATGACTCTTTCTGCCTATACAAGCTATATATCAGAGGGTGGTTAAGATAATGCTACTCTTAGAATTTCAGAATATCTTCATTAAAAAATCTCAATGTTTTCAGTATGAAAAACTGAGATCAGATGTTTTTGGAAGTAAAGTGCTATTCACCCAGTAAACACAAAAAAGCAAATGGATAATGCTGGCCATGTTTTTCCCACCTGACATTTCTTTAGGAATCTATAAGAACCTCTCCTTTCCCCTTCCCCCCGCAAAAACATTTAAGTATGTGTTAATCTACTACAGAATTCTAAATAAAAAATTTGGCCAAGACTTAAAAAAGAAAAAAGCCTCAGCTCAGCTCAACTTCCACAGAGAGAAACTATGGTCACCACAGACTAGACCTCTCTTAAGCCTGAATTAGAGGTTTACAAATAAGTACAACAATGGGCTTCTTCTCACTGACTGTTTTTGTTTTGGAAAATAAAGTGTTTTTTCATTAAAAACTATGCTATTTATATAATACATAAATATATGTTATTGTTACAACCCAACTCCTGAAGGGCATGAGTTGGTGAGGCTGCAAGACCAAAGAACACCCCTGGCATTTAGTCAGGCATAAGCTTTTTGGGACTTACTGACAGGAGAGACTTCTTTAATGATGGCTGGTCAAAGAATGAATGTAGTTAGTGCTCCGTAAAGAGAAGAGAAAATGAGGGGTGATATATAAAGGGTTTCAGAACAAGGACATTCCATAGGGTATAAGAACAGAGTTCCTGCTAGGGTCATGTGAAACATACACATGGGTTCTGGTGATGTTTTCACTATGTTTTTAGGAAACATGTTTACTGCTTTGGGATGATTATAGTTTATGATAACACCTATCCATTCTCTCTTCTCCAAGGAGAGTTGTTAATTTTTAACTTATGTCTAGGTCATGCAGGCATATGCTAAGGACTTGGGGTGGTCCTGGGTCCCCACAATCCACCCCCACATAGCAGCCTATGTTGACCAGAGGACAAGCATTGCATCCACATTCCATAGCAACAGTATAAAAGACAACAGCTAAAGCCATTATGTGTTTTTTTAGTGACAATTGCAGTTTCACCTGGCACATAAAAAAGGCCAGTGGGTAGAACCACCAGGGAGCATGCTTCACTTTTATCTAGCCTTGATAGTAAAATTACACAACTCAGGGTGTAACCAACCCACATCATGGATTACCTCTTGTTCCATGTAGACAGGGGTGATGCAACCTAGGGTGACAGACTCAGCCATTAACCATCTTAAACCATTATATACAGCATATCCTAATAAAAGCATGAACTTTTCCACCTGTTCTGTTACAAGGGAAAAAATATAATTATGAGTCTCATTGAAAGACAGCAACTGATTCTCAGTCTTAAATGAGAAGTTCTTGTTCCAAACTTGTCAATGGATTGTGTGCTGCCATGCCTGCAAGGTGTTCCACACCATCCAATTTGCAGGAGTACCAGGAAGGCCAGTAGCACTGAGATGGCAGGTCTGTGCAAACCCAACATTGGGTTCGATTGTTGGCATGGGTTACTGCTGAAGCCCACTGTAGAAAGGTATTGGCTAGGGCACTATGGGTGAAAAGAAAGATTTTATGTGGAACAATAAAGAGTAGATCATGCTGGTCTAACAGTATACAAGCAACATTTCCATTAGTAGATAACAAAGTAATCTGGGACTTTTAAATGGGACCTCATGACCAGGGTCTTTGGTGGGCTTTATTCTGACCAGTCACCTTCCCTGTTTCCTATACTAACCTGCCTCCTCCACCCTCAGAGAGTTAGCATCCTTATTCCTAAGGAGGAGCTGAAGGGTGATGGTCATTCTTTTGTAGCTGCTTCCTGCTGATTAGGGGCAGAAGTTCTCTGCCTGACCAGATGTGAAACTCTCTGGCTATTCTATTGAGGTTGAGGAAAGGCAGGTCTGGCACCATGGTTGGAACTGGATGAAATCTCTTGTTCTGGAAGACATTGATTCTGGAATAAATAAACTTAAGGTAGAATTTTAAAGATACATAGTCCTACTAAAAGAATTTTTTAAATGGTGGTAAATGGCCCCAAAAAGGGGGACAGCCATGACATACTGGACCATGGGAATGAGAAAGGCCAGGTGCCTCCAGAAGCTACATCCTCCTGAAGCTGATGGGCTTGATCTTGTAAGTTTCAAGTGCTGTCTATGAAACTACCACCCTCAGTTCCCACAGAGCTGGTTATGCCTAGGACAGCTAGGAAAGGTATGACGAGAGGTACTGCCCTAGACATAAACTCACAAAGATAATGTAGGCAACAACAAGATAAGCATATGGAAAGCAAAATAAGATAATACTTAAGAGAGTCATTCTTCTATCTTATGGGCACATTCATTAATTACTTAGAAAATGAATTAAGTTTACAAAGACTTTTAACATGTTCAATATCTTTCTGCATATTATCTAGAATAGAAGAGATATTATTATATTCATCATGTATATAGGTACAGCATTTAATACTGACCAATGCACTAATCAATGCACAAGTTACTCTTTGAGCTGCAGTTTACAGATCTAAGCTCCAGGTTTGCAATACCATACATGTTGTCTCTCCATGGGAGCAGGCCATAATGCCAATTGTGTCTGTTTAGGTTCTCCTCACATTACTCTGGTAACTATTACTCCACTTTGTATATCCTTCACACAGCCAGCATGCTGCAGCATCATTGGCTCTTGGAGGGAAGCTCCAGTGTTTCATGGGCCTGGTGCATAGCACCTTTTGATACTATGAAACAGAGATAGTTTGGAGGCAATGTCCATTGTAAATATGGCCATATTTAGCCATCACCAGCTGCTGCAGTCGTCCAAACCTGCAATGCACTTTCCATCCACTTCAGGATCCATGTCCAGAGAAGTGGTAGATACTTTTATTATTTTAGGGGTCATAGTGACCAGCCTAGCCTATAACTCAAATGGAAAGGCACCATGCAGGATACAGGGGGCCTGGCTTCAATGCATGAGAGAATTTGACAATACTAAAGTCTATCTCTTAATTTTTATATACTTTCTAAATACTCCCAATGCAGTGTATAACATATTAAATGAACTTAACTATTTTTTAGTACTTTACATTTTACTTCTACACCTTTACCATGACTACATTAATTAACAGGTATTTTTACTTTAACAGTAGAGGAAAAAATACTTTCTCCATTATTTTATAAAAACCTAAGATTCCCAATGGAATTAAGATTATCCTCCCCTTACCACCACTTTAATATGCAGATTGCAGTGGCCTCTGACAGGTTTTCCTGTTATGAAGTTACTTTTTTTATTATCAACATCAATTCAGGTTCCTGGAATTGGCCATTTAAATATTTCAGCTTAGAAAATGCTTTTACAAACTTCCTATAACTATCCATAACCACATAGACTATACTTACTTCATCTCAAGAAAAAATTTCACCTTTACAAAGCACATTCCCTTAATTAATGCTACCTTTTACAATACCTCTACAACTTTCTATATTCATTCAAGCCTTATCTTACATATTTTCACCCTGATTTTATGAAAACCAGACATTGTATCTTAGGACAAAACACATTACCTTAAACAAACATCAAATTTTAGTCAGAATGGACTATGAATTCAGTTCTACAAACCTTTTACTTCTTTCTATATCTATTTAAATCTTATATCCTTCATTCTGTTCTGTGAAGAAAAATTAAACTATTCATTTCAATTTAGGCAAAAACAATTTTTTAAAAAGAGGTTTGTAATAATTTTATTAGCCAAAAGCTTACAATTTTCATCATCTTAAAGGTTTAACACATATAATACTAATTAATTTTATTAGTATCCTATAAACCTAGGGAGATTACACCCAAGTTAAATCAAACTGAAACCATTATTCTTTATGCAAGGATCTTTTTTCTTGCTTCCTCCACAGAGGGTAAAACCTCCTTTTTTCCTTAATAAAATTCTAAAATTGTGAATAACCTTAAAAGCATACTGTCTGGCAGGTTCTGGAATATATTATAATTGTTTAATTTGTTTAATCATAATTTAGAAAAATCTTTCCATAGCTTTCAAGGACTTTTTTTTACTTACTGAAATTTGACCATTGAATTATTACTGTCATCTCAAAAGCTGTTAAAATTTAATTGGAAAATTACAGAACTGACTATATAAAACAAGATTTATTCTGTAATATCTCCTCTGTCCCTATCATTTTAATTTCCAGGCCTAGTAGACAGAATTCTAGATTAAACTCACATCTCTCTTATCTTTCCACAGCCAGCCCATCCCCTTGACTTCCTAAAACAGTTTTAATGAATCACTGAAATTCAGTTAAGGTTAGGAGAAGACACTGGGGGTAGGATAGGCTATAGAAAGATTATGGAAGAATTCAGGATACACTTTTTAGTTTCTTTCCTTTAAATAGTTTCTTTATTCAGATTTTATGTGACTTTTTATCCTGTTTGGCTTCTCCAATTTGAGCTTTAGGAGCTCATTTACCTATATAAGCACCCATTTAATTTTTAGCAATTTGAATAGAGCTCTTTTAAGAATTTTCATTTGTTAATTTAATATTACCATCTGGAGGTATAGAAATATACACTGAACAAACACACAAACACAAAAAGAGTTAAGACACTCCAACAGAAACATAAAACTCACTAATTTGACTCATAATTCTCACTCATTTGGTATGGCTGTGTCCAAGCTCTCCATCATCCCACATCTCTGATTTTTACTGCTTTTAAGACCTCCTCTGGAATCAGTGTTACCAGTAATATGCAAGCTTGTTCTTGAAAACACTTTTATTAGTCACCAGCAACCAGTTAGGAACATTTGAGCAGCATAAATGCAGCTAAGCACTAATATAGCTATTGATTCAAAACTGAAAGTTCTTTTTAACACCTTGATACAAGTTCTGATCAAAATAAAATGTGAATAAAGCTTAAAATATTGTCAAAATAACATCCCATTAAACTCTTCCTTTTTTCTTATTTAAATGCAGCTGTTCTGCTACCTGCTGTAGTACAGCCAGCATACCTGCCAGAGTTTTTTGGGTGACCCCATATTCTCTCAGCTGTTCCCACTCATCCTGGAAAGCAGTCATCCCTTCCCATGTGACATCTTAGGCCAACCCTGGATTTTCCCCACGGATTCTCCTGAGCTCGTGCCCGCTACTGCCAGTGGTCCTTCAGTCTCCTGGCTGTGGCTCGTCAATTGTTACAACCCAGCTCCTGAAAGGCACAAGTTGGTGAGGCTGCAAGATCAAAGAACACACCTGATATTTATCATGCATAAGCTTTATTGGGATTTACTGACAGGAGAGACTTCTTTGATGTTGTCCGGTAAAAGAATGAATGAAGTTAGCACCCTGCAAAGAGATGAGGAAATGAGGGGTGATATATAAGGGGTTTCCGAACAAGTACACTCCATAGGGTATGAGAACAGAGTTCCTGCTAGGGTCACATGAAGTGTACACATGGGTTCAGTTGATGTTTCCACTAAGTTTGTAGGAAGGTGTTTACCAAGGATGTTTACTGCTTTGGGAAGAGTATAGCTTATGATAGCATCTATTCATTCTCTCCCCTCCAGGGAAGGTTGTTAACTGTTAACATATGTCTAGGTCACGCAGGTGGATAAGTGCTGAGGATATGGGGGGGGGGCTGGGCCCCCACAATTATTTAAATGATTTATTATATAATCAAGATTTTATTTTAATTCTTAATATAGAGAAGGATCACATTTTCCCACATCAACAACATCCTTCATTAGTGTGCTACATTTGCCACAATTGATGAACACATCTTGGAGCATTATCACTAAGCAATGATTATAGTTTACATTGCAGTTTACACTCTCTCCCGCACAGTTTTGCAAGTTATTACAAGATATACAATGGCCTGTATCTGTCATTGCAATATTATTCCGGACAATTCCCAAGTCCTGAAATGGCCCCAAATTACACCTGTTTTTCCCTCTCCCTCCCCTCAGAACTTTCAGTGGTCACTGTCTCTACATCCATGATAAAAATTCTTCTATTGCTAGGATCACAGCAAGTCTTCTGTAGAAAAACTGTAAGTCTACTCTAGTCCATTGTCCATTTCCCAATCCTGAGGATTCTGTGATGGTGATGCCCATTCCACCTCTAATTGAGAGGGGACTTAGATCCCATGGGGCAGATGGATGGGACTTTCTTGATTGCAATTGTGGACTCTCTCTGTTCCTTGAGATGGTTGTTGTCAGTCATCATCTCCTTGTTAGTTGTCCTGGGTGAGTCCAATGAACTGGAGAGTAGGTGTCACAAGTCTGTTGAGACTCAGGGCCCAACTGGCACATGGACAGCTTAATGATTTAAGTCTCTTGGACATACAACTATCAACTCTAGTACTTTCTATAGGTTAAGATAGAGGAGTAACATAGCCATGTGGAGGGAAAATACAACTGAGTCCAACTCTATAACACCGGGGAGCATAAATTCCAAAGTAAGGCCCACTGGCATAGTGTCTAGATGTTTCCAGAGCCCTCAGGAGCTCTGCTATTTGAGGTAATATTTACTTTGGCAGTCAATGAGTTCCTGCTGAGATGTGTGTAAGTGTAACCTCTGAAATGACCTCCCGACTCACTTTGAAGTCTCTTCACCATATAAACTCAATTGACTTTCCCCTTGCCCCCTTTTGGTCAAGGTGTTTTTCCAGTTGCATTGCTAGTTGGTTCTTGGTAGTAATCCCTTGGTGCCAGGGAGGCTCATCCCCAGGAGTCATGTCCCATGCTGGGGGGAAGGTAATGCATTGATATGCTGAGTTTTGGCTTAGAGAGAGGCCACATTTGAGCAACAAGGAAGCTCTCAGGAGGTAACACTTAGGTACCCTATAATACTATGCTAAGTTTCAATTTCAAAAGTTAAGGTTCATGAGTACAGTCATCACAATGAAGGGCCTGTCAATGGTCTATCCTCCTTCACTAGTCTCTGCTCCTGTACTCAGGGGATTCCTGCTGTCCCATTAGATAATGTGGCAGAGCTCTCCAGGATGAGAGTTTGATATTTGTTTGATTATTGTGTGGATATCCACCTACTGTGACAATGCTCTGTGAACATTTGAACACATTCATATGACCCAGGTGAACCTCCTCCCATGCATGCACTATCTCTGACACCCCACACCAATGATCCTCCCCTGCCACAGTTGTAACCCTTCTGTGATCTAAAACTGGGACACTTTTGAGGAAAAAAGGGAGGTTATTAATAATTACACCAGGACAACAGGCTATAACTGGCCTATATCTTTCTTGTTCTTTCCAGTTACTACCTCCATGAGTAGAACTTCTGTGTCAAAGAATATGAAAGCTGGTTTAGATTCTTTTTATATATAATTATATCAGAGACACCAATGTTTATATTAGCCAAGATTTGTTTAGGTTTCAACAGTGTGTTTCTGTATTTGCAAGGCAAAACATTTTGTTTTTTAAAGTTGAGTTATGAAATTAGAGAATTTCATTCATTTTCAGGTTTGCTAGCTTAATTCAAAGAGAAAAATTTTACTTAGAAATATTGAGTGTGCTTTAATGTCACTCTCTTGCTCTAAAAGATAAGGGATGATTACATTTTAAAATTACATTTAGTTACCGCATTACTTTGGGTGGAGCCTGTGATGTTGATTGGGAGCATGGTCTGTCTCCCAGGCACTTGAAAAGGTCAGTGTATCAGCTCAAGCTTATTGCTCAGACTAGCATAGACCTGGATAGGTAGAGAGGAGACAGTGGACCTTTAAGGATTTACCTGAAAGTCTCCAGTTCAAGGTAAGCTAACCCTTTGGTCTGAGATTATTTCCACTGTCTTATTTCTCTCTCTTTGGTGATGACTTCTTTTTTGAATGCCTTCACTTTTGGATTTAAGAAAGTAAGTTAACTATGTTGTCACCCAACCACATCCCATCAGACTGGAATGCAGTTCCATCTGGGTCAGGGGCCTGCCTGACCTAATCAGACATGCCCAGCATGTCAGGGGTAGCTCATCCAAAGTAAGAAAATCTTTTTAGGAGGTTTTAAAGCTTTTGATCAGTAGCTAGAGGATATCTTCCTTGTCAAAAACACCAGTTTGGCTGTGTTCAGATAGAATTATTTCAGAGAAGCTGAAAATATACCAAAATTAGTATATTTTTAGTCACACTCACTCAAGCCTTAATTGATTTTTAAAGAATGCTTTAAAATTTATTTTATCCTTAAAATTGAGTCTACGATGGGTATCTCATTCTGCAGTGGCTTTTGCTAGTTTTACTTACATATTAAAATTTTCTTTGAAAATCTGGGAGTTCCTTAGAGTCACCTTTATGTGATGACCAGAGTAAGATTGGCTTTATTTTTATGTTTGAAGATGATGTACAAAAGAAGTGGCAAAGACTGTGCTCCTGGGTCCTATTACAAACCCAGCTCAATTCAGCTTCCACACAGAGAAGCTGTGGTCAGGACAGACAAGATCTTACCTGAAAGTCTCCAGACAAGGTAAACTGGGTTGTCTGAAAAAGACAGTTTCCACTGTCCTATTTGACTCATGGCAGGGAACTTAATGAATCCTCTTGAACGCAACTATTTGAGTTTTCATATTAACTTTAGGTCTTTTGACAGATATATACATATTTTTAAATACTATCCATTTACAAGTCCAGGCTATCCTAATATGATAATTTTCATTGTCTAACATTACTTGTAACACATCCTTCTACTTTTTACACTTAACACTTGCTTAATACTGTGTCTCTATAGATGCAGAAAAAGCATTCAACAAAATACAGCACCCTTTCCTGATAAAAACACTTCAAAAGATAGGAATAGAAGGAAACTTCCTCAACATGATGAAGGGTATATATGGAAAACCCACAATGTAATTGTTTGTATTACATTAATTAATCATACTCCTATTTTGCGTATAGATTTTTTTCTCCTCTACTTTTTTTCACTAGGGATAATCATGAAAGGAACAAATTTCTTCATATGTATAACACTTTTCTGTTGTTGAATGATTATACTGGGACAAGATTATGCTCCATCATGATATGTTAATAATATTCTTAGAGTAGGTGACACCAATGATCACATTATAGATTCATTCACACTCTTATGGCTTAAGAGTCTTCTAAGAATGTTGTACTTCATTTATTCTGGAGGACATTTTGTTTGTACAGTTAACATATGCAATAAGGAAATCTTTGTCATTTTACATAAAATTTTGATAATTTTCTCACAGATGGTGACTTTACTATCAACCTCTGGCAACTTGGTATCTCTTTCATGCATAAGGTACAGAAATATTTATATTATATAATTTTTCATATTGGATTTAGACACATTCTCATTATTGAAGAGCTGAAGGCTCCTGGTCACTTCCAGAAACTAATAAAGTGCAATTTCAGCTCATTTCTCTCTGCCTCTGAAGAGTGACCTTATGGACCAATGGCTGCAAGTCTTCAAGAAGAGGTAACATGTCCTGTTGGTCTGGTTTTTTCTACAATTACATTTCTTTCTTGTGTGCACATCTTCTGTTTGAAATGCATTGAAAATTGGTATCTAAATAGTGAGGGGCCAACATTGACCTGCCCTCTATGTCAAAGGGTACAGAAGGAATGTTCTATGTCAGAAGAGGTAACTGCAACTTAACTCGTCTCATCAGGCAACACAGCACCCCACTGGATCATAACCTACCCATTTTACATTTTGGGGTGCACATTCTAGCTGTGAGCCGTAAGGACAACAAGCCCACACTTCAGACTACTGTAGAGTTTTTTTTTTTTTTTCTTTTTTTGGTGCACCGTTCCTGGAAGTACTGCAATACCAGGCCGATGCGTGGAGTGGATGGAGCAAGCCCCTATCCATCTCCCTATTCCAAAAATCCATTTAATATATTGTCCTCGGATAGAGGACGTATCAGATATTAAACTGATAAGAACATATACTACACTTGATCTTAGCCAAAAGGCCGAGAAGCGATACTGTAGAGTTTTGATTTGTAAGAATTATCAACCACATTATCTCTTCAAAGTGCATCCAGCAAAAATTATTTTTGAAGTTGCTTTTGAATTTGATACTTTTTATCCAGAGAATGTTACATTGTCTTTCAATTAAATCAACAAAACTTTTGCTCTTTTTATGCTTAGTTTATTCTGCTTGGTGGCATCTAATCTATTTCTCCTCCCCCAGAAGCCTGCCCCTCCACAACAGTCTGCCCATTCCCTGCCCCCTCCCCCCCATAAACATATTCCCATTGTCACTGGCTGCAATTTCCTACACCCAAGTCTTATACTCTGCCATGAAGGCTCTCTTTCTAATTGTGGGTCCTTAAGATTGCATTTATTTCTGATTGACTGAGTCAGTCACTTCTGGGATGACACCTGCCCCACTAGGGCTGGGTTGGGACATGTTCTGAAATCAGCGTCTGGCTTCCTTTCCAAAGAGACCCAGAATTGTGGTCTCCTTTCTCTTTCCCATGTCATTGCAGAAGGAGAGTGAGCCCTCTTTCTCCCCTCCCCCCTTATTCTCCTTTGATTCCTGAGATGATTCCACATCAGGGGCCTCTGCCCTCCCCTAACACTACACCAGTATTGGTCCATCCTGATCCACCTGAGCACATCTTTGAAATTTCAAATATCATTGCAAAATATTTGCAGTATTAGTCCTTTTCATCCTGAAATGGTTACTTAATTTTTTGATATTGAACTCAAGTAAGAAATATATCTTATATCACCATCCAGTATATTATATGTACATATGAAACAAAAGTTTCCCAAAAGAGTACTTATGCTTATGTTGAGTGAAATACTATAATCTTTTCATTTATTAAATTTCATTAGAAAAAAATCTGGACTCAGACACTAATTTGATTTCACAAGTCACCAATAGGTTGCTCACCAACAGGTTGAAACAACAGTTTGAAAAAGTGGGAAGGTCTCTAAGCTTCCATATCCCTTCCCAGATCATTGAATTCTAAAGGGAGAGCCAGCTCCAGTTTACCTGAAAGGAAAAGTAAGAGCTTGACTTCATTTGCATATTTAAACCTTTCTTCCAAGGTCTCTGCTTCAAGAGAATTTCTAAGTCTTCATTCTAGAAATTTAAATATCAAGCTTGCTTTCATTCACTGAGGTTTCCTACCTCATTTTGACCCTTTGTAGTTTTGTGAATCCCAGAAAAGATCCTGTTCTAGGAACTAATCCTTTCCTGTGGCTGTGGGACCCTCTGACTGCACTGGCCTCAGTTTGATTGGAGCACTTCAGAGAACATGGCCCAGTGTGTTTCTCTGT
>JAKSZT010047288.1:0-17682 GCA_026826555.1 Tolypeutes matacus | reverse complement strand
TGCCAAACAGTCCTCCATAGTGGTTGTACCATCCTGCATTCCCACCAGCAGTGAAGAAGTGTTCCTATCTCTCCACATCCTCTCCAACACTTGTAGTTCTCTGTCTTTTTAATAGTGGCCATTCTGATAGGTGTGTAACGATATCTCATTGTAGTTTTGATTTGCATTTCCCTAATCATGAGTGATGTTGAGGATTTCTTCATGTGTTTTTTTTGCCATTTGTATTTCTTCTTTGGAGAAATGTCTATTCAAGTCTTTCACTCATTTTTTAATTGGGTCATTTGTCTTTTTGTTGAGTTGTAACATCTCTTTATATATCCTGGATATTAAACCCTTATCAGATATGTGATTTCCAAATATTTTTTCCCATTGAGTCGGCTGCCTCTTCACCCTTCTGACAAAGTCCTGTGAGGTGCAAAAGTGTTTAATTTTGAGGAGGTCCCATTTATCTATTTTTCCTTTTGTTGAACGTGCTTTGGCTGTAAGGTCCAAGAAATAAAAGGTAATTTTTAAAGAGGTGAGTCATGTCAGGGGTTTGGTTTTAGGTCATTCTACCACCCTGTGCACAGTGGAAGAAATCAAGGGGGTGAGACCAGAGGCAGGGAGACAAGTCAGGCTGAGAGATTATCCAGGTGAGATTCAAGAAATATTGGATGTGTGGACATGGGGTATGAGGCCCACAGATGGCGGGGGTCATCATTTGTTCAACACTGGATGCCTATCATGGTTCTTCTTGAAGGGCGGTGAAGTTTAGTATTGAAAGGGCAAGCTTGGGAACAGATGTGGCTCAAGCAATTGAGCACCTGCCTCCCACATGGGAGGTCCTGGGTTTGATTCATAGTGCCCCCTAAAGAAGACAGATGACGAGCAGACATTGAGCAAAAACAATGAGCAGACAATGAGCAAAAACAAACGAGCAGGGAGCAGATGTGGCTCAAGCAGTTGAGTGCCTGCCTCCCACATAGGAGGTCCCGGGTGCCTCCTAAAGAAAAAAACCCAAACAGACAACAAGCAGACAACGAGCAAAAAGCCAACGAGCAGATGAGTGCAAACAAGCAAAAACAGACGAGGGAGCCATCTCTGGAAGGAAAAAATACATATAAAGTCTTAAAAGAAAAAAAAAAGGTAGGCTTAGCTTGACTGTATAAGTGTGGAAATGGATAGCGTTTATGGTAACACATTATTGTGAGTATAACACAGCTTGTTTATAAATGTGATTGTGGCTGAAAAGGGTAGTCTAGGAATGTAAATGTCAATTGAAAGAAAGCTAGAGAATAATCTAGGGACTGAATAAAATAGTGAACCCAGAGGTGGATGAGGATTGTGGCTAATAATACAAATACAAGATTGTTCTTCTATGAATAGAAATGTACATCACTATTACAAGGTGGTAAGAATATAGTGATGCATGGAAAAAAGACATTTAACATAACTTATGGACTATAGTTAACAGCAATATTGTAATATTTTGCATCAATGACAAAGAAGGTACTATATCAACGCTAAGGTACAATAATAGGGGGGTATGGGATTTTTTCTTTTGGACTAAGGAAAACATTAAAAAATTTACTAAGGCGATGACTGCACAAGTCTATGATGAAAGTGAGAGCCACTGAGTGTATACCTGGGATAGAATGTTCAAGGCATGGGACTGTATAACACAGTGAACCACATGGTGGAAGATGGCCTGTGGTTAACAGTACAAATATAAGAATGTTCTCTCATGAACTATAACAAATGGGACAATAGTAATACATGGTGTTAATAATAGGAGGAGTAAGGAAAAAATATACCAAGTGTAAGCTGTAGACCATAGTTAGTGGTAATAGGCTGATCATGCTCCACATGATCCACATCAATGTTCCACAACAATGTAAGGTGTTGTATGAGAATTCTGCACATTGTGCATGATTGTTTTATAAACTCACAACTTCTCAAATAAATAAATAGGCTTGAGAGCTAGACAGGCTTGAGAGCTGGACAATTGGGGTTCAAACCCCTTCTCTGCCTCTTACTTTGTGACCTTGACATGTCACTTCATTTCTCTGTGCCTCACTTTTTTCATCCATCCAAGAGTTGAGAGGATTGAAGGAAGGCAGAGCCTAGATGCAGAGTGAAGACTCAGAGAATTGTCTGCGACGATGACAGTGACGATGGTGATAGTTCTCCAGGGCCCATTCCACTGAGCTTTGGGGAAGAGCAGGTTTGGATGGGACGAACGTGAGGGTTGCGTGGTTGAGTCTGAGGTGGTTGAGGGAGCTGTCTCGTGTCACTAGAGCTCAGCCACTGAATCGGCAATGTGCCCCAGCCTGTTTCCCACTCTGCAGAGCAAAGGGAAGCCCACGTGAATGGCTTAGGTGAGGATTAACTGAACCATCTTAAACACAAGTGCCCAGCACAGGACGCATATTCAGGAAATGGTTGCCTGTGATCAAATTTGTAAAAGGAAAGTGTTGGTTCCCATCTGTTTTAGTTTACTTGGCTATTCAAGCAAATACCATGCAATGGGCTGGCTTAAACAGTGGGAATCGGTTAGCTCTCGGTTTTTTGTTTTTGCATTTTTTTACCGGGAGGTCCCGGGGATCGAATTTGGGTCCCTCCATATGAGAGACGGACGCCCAACCATTTGAGCCACATCCATCCCCCAAGCTCTCAGTTTTGATACTGGAAAAAGTCCAAATCAAGGCATCATCCAGTGCTTTCTTCCCGAAGACTGGCATTCTGGGGCTGGTTGCCAGTGATTAGTCCTGGGCTTCTCTTGTCACCTGGCAACGCACATGGCGGCCTCTCCTGGCCTCTCTCTTCTCTTCTGGGTTCCACGGACCTTCAGCTTCTTGCTTCCTTGTGGCTTTCCCTCTCTGTGTCTGAATTTCATTCTGCTTATAAAGGGCTCCAGTAATAAGATTAAGACCCATCGGGATTGGGTTGGGACACACCTTAACTGCAGTGACCTCATCAAAAAGTCCTACTCACAATGGGTTCACACCCACAGGAATGAACTAAGTTTATTTTATTTATTTATTTATTTTTAACTAAGTTTAAGAACGTGTTTTTCTGGGGCACATAGTGCCAAACCACCACACCATCCACTGCCCTTCAGGTTTGAAATGGCTGGAAATGGAAGGGAGAGTAGAGGCAGAGCCAGATGGGGCACCTGCTGTGGGCTCACCTGTCTGGTGTGAACCAAGGCCCAAGGTGCTTAAAAAAAAAAAAAAGAAATGGGGAGCTGATGTAGCTCAAGTGGTTGAGCACCTGCTTCCCACATACAAGGTCCCGGATTCGATCCCCCGTACCTCCTAAAAATAAAACAACAAATGAAAAACCCAACTCAGGGGAGCCGATGTAGGTCATTGGTTAAGTTCCAGCTTCTCACATACGAGGTCCCGGGTTCAATTCCCAGCCCTGGTACCTCAAAAAAAAAAAAAAAATTGAAACCATTAAGAAATAAAAAATGATAATCTCATCCCTCAAGTTTCCTCCGCTTTCATTAACATTTTGGTGGGTACCCTTCTAATCATTTCAGTCATTAAGACACTGAGCAAAAGTGGATTCTTTTCTCCCGATGCGCTTTAAAAGCCAATTCCTGGGAAGTGGATCTAGCTCACGTGGTTGAGCACCTGCTTTCCACATAGGAGATCCCAGGTTCAATACCTGACCCTGATACCTTAAAAAAAAAAAAAAAAAAAAAAAAATTCCTGAGACACCAGGGTTTCACAGAGAGAAAGAATTTGTGCAAACAAAGGACCACAAACTACATCTCAAATCAGCAGAAATTCTAATATTTTATAATATCGGAATGCTAATGAATAATTGGGGTGAAGCAGGACAGTTTCCTTCCTTAATAATCCTTCCTGAACAGGATGGGGGTGGCACCAATCCAGGGTGAGTCACAAAGTTACTCTCATTATCAGAGATCAAGGTTCTGTGCTAGGAAAGTACAGAGTAGATGTCAGTCACAAGGATTTACATATGCATAGTAAACAGGAGGGTGGAGGGGTTACCATCACAATGGCAAGTGTATACAAGGTTAGCCTAGTTCTGAATAACCATAAACAAAGGTGAGTTCAGTTTAGAAAAACCATCACAACAGTAGGTAGACACAAGGGTGAGGCTAAGTCTAGAGTAACCATAAACGGGTGAGACCTGCTTAGAATGACCATCACAATGGCAAGCATACAGGAGGGTGAGCCTAATCTATAAGCAAGGGTAAGGTCAATCTAGCTTTATCATCTCGTTTAGAGGGAAGGGCATGTGGCTGAAGGGATTAAGCTCCCGCCTACCACACCCGAGCACACAATGAACTGACAGCAGAGCTCAAAGGAGGGTGTGGGGAGAAATAAATAAATAATAAATCATTAAAAAAAAAAAAAAAAAAAAGCAGCAAATGGACAGCTAGAGCTTGTTCCAGAAGGCAGTCCTCGGTGAAGACCTGAAAGTTTAGTTCACAAGCTGTTGCAGACGAACCTGGGGCACAATCAATCATTTATGCAGGGTTGCAGTTAATTTCTTGCTCATCTACACGCTTAAACTGAGTCAAGCCTCTTTTCCTATTCTGAGCCACTTAAGGAAAGACATTCAACCCATCGATGTCCACCCTGACCCACTAAAATATAGAAATGGTCCCAGCTATCCTGCCTTGACTCTGGCTGACTTGCCCGACCCCCCACTCCTTGTCCAGGGAGATAGTTCTCACGAGTCCAGATGATGTCCCTTGGGAGGGATGCAGCTTCCAGGGGTGTGGCGTGGGTGGCTTCTTGGGTGGGCCAGGGTGCCTCGGACCAGATAGGTCAGACCTCAGGGTGGGGTCCTGCCGGGAAGGCCAGGGTGGGACTGGGGGAGAGGGGGCAGGGGGCGCCAGTGTGTCCAGGGCTTGGGATCGCCTCTGCCACCACCACCTCCTGTCCCCAACCGTTAAAACAGAGCCGGCTACCAACTGCTTCCTGTCCCCTAGGACTTTTTTTTTTTTTTTTTTTAAGATTTTATTTATTTATTCATTTATCCCCCCCTTGCTGCTTGTGCTCACTGGGTCAGCTAACCATGCCGTGCGGGCGGGCTTGCCTTCACCAGGAGGCCCCAGGAACCGAACCCGGAGCCTCCCATATGGTAAACGGGAGCCCTACTGATTGAGCCACAGCCGCTTCCCTCCCCTAGGACTTTTGACCAGAAGTGGGGTGATTATCTCTTGATTTTTTTCCTCCTGGGACTCAGGCAGAGGAGAAGGGAGCAAATACTACTAATTCAATAACTTTAGCATAAGGAAACAGGTTTAATAAATTGGAACATTTTCCAGCTCAGGCCTTTTGAGCAGTGCAGAGTGATCTTTTTTCTTTCCCCCTCCTCCAGATGGTTCTTGCATCGGCTTATTGTTTGCTTGCCTTCTCCAGGAGGCACCAGGAACTGAACCCGGAACCTCTCGCATGGGAGGCGAGTGCCCAATGGCCTGAGCCACGTCTGCTCCCCATGGGCTGTGGCATCTGCTGACTTGTGGTATCTGCTTGTTTAGACATCTGCTCGTTGTGACAGGTGCGGCATCTAGCTCGTTGGGGCAGGTGCGGTGTCTGCTCATCTTCTTTAGGAGGCACCGAGACCTGAACCCAGGACCTCCCATGTGGTAAGCAGGCACCCAACTGGTTGAACCACATCTGCTTCCCCAGAGTGATCTTTTATGATACATTTAAAAAATATATTTATTGTGGTAATATAAATATTACATAAAATTTGCCAATTTATCGTTTTTTCTTTTTCTTTTTTTTTTATTCACAGAGCTTGCTTTTATTTTTATTTATTTATTTTTCATTTTTAAATCCGGTTGTTTGTTTTTAAAACAATTTATTGAAGTATATCACTCATACATGAACATACATAAACTATAAGTGTTCAGTAAACATCGTGAACTTACAAAACAAACGCATAACATACAGGGCTCCCACACATCACCCCACCACAAATACTTTTCATTGTTGTGAAACATTTGTTAACAAATTATGAAAGAGCATTGTCAAAGTATCTTCCTGTATCTTCCTCCCCTATACATTTTTTTAAGGATTTGTCTATTTATTTATTTACTTTTATCCATATTTTACCAACCCCACCCCCCCATTTTTGCTGTTTCTGTGTCCATTTGCTGGGCAACTCTCTGTCCGTTTCTTGCCCTCTCTTCTCATCCTTCTCCTCCTGTCTTCACTGGGATTCAATCCTGGGAACCTCTGATGTGGGAGAAAGGCATCCTACTACCACCTGCGCCCCTTTAGTTCTTGTTTTTTTTGTGCATCTCGTCTTGGCTCTCCCTTGTGTCACTCTCTTGTTATGTCATCATCTTGCTGCGTGGCTTGTGGGACCTGACGGCATACCCACTCGTGGAGCTTCTTTTTCTTTTTTTAGTGTTTGTCTTTTTCTTCTTTGTTTATTTTTAATTCTATTTTTTATCCATTTTTAAGTATATAATTCAGTGGCATTAATCACATTCACAATGTTGTACCACCATCGCCTCCATCCGTTACCAAAACTTTTCCATCCCCCCAATTAGAAACTCTGTACAAATTAAGCATTAACTTCCCATTCCCTCCTCCCCTCCCCCAGCCTCTAGTAACCCATAACCTACTTTCTTGTCTCTATTAATTTATTTCTTCTAGATATTTCATTTAAGTGGAATCATGCATTATTTGTCCTTTTGTGACTGGTTTCTTCTGTTAGCAGAATGTTTTCAGAGTTCATCCATGCTGTGGCACGTATTGACCTTTCATTCTTTTTCATGACTGAGTAATATTCCATTGTATGGCTATGCCATGCTTTGTTTACCCGTTCTTCTGTGGATCACCATTGGGTTGCTTCCACCTTTTGGCAACTGTCAATAATGTTGCAGTGAACTTGTGTGTGCAAGTATCCGTTTGAGTCCCTGCTTTGAATTCTTTTGGGTACATGCCTAGGAGTAGAATTGCTAAGTCATGTGGTAATTCTATATTTAACTTCTGAGGAACCTCCTCACTGTAATACATTTAAGAAACCACTTGGGAATAAACTCCATCTGAGGCTGGGTGAAGACAAGGAGACGGCTGGTTGGGGAGGTGGGCAGTCTGAGCTTGCCTGGAGTTTACTACCTGCAGTGACTTTTTTTCTCCTTCAGTCCAGTTTTGCGTGTTCTGGAATTGGTCTTTAAACCCTTTGCCTCTGGGTTACAGAGTAACAGGCACGTCGGTGTTGGCAGGCAAGCATGTGTCCGTCGGCCGTTCGCTCACTCATTAACACTTCTGGAAGGGCCACGGGTACCGGTTAAACTCCAAATGCCTCACAGACCACGGGGCAAGGTTTGTGGCTGGAGCAAAGGCTGGAGTTGCTGGGCACTCGGATTTAATTCACGAAGGTGGGTCCACGCAGGGCAGAAGTGGCCATGGCCCCAGTGGAACCCAAATGAAATCAAGCCCTCACTGTCCCCAGCGGGAGACCCTGGGTTCAGCTGTGGAATAGCCAGGTACCTGGCAGGTTTTGATCTCCCTCACCTGGAGTTTCCTCAATGGTAGCATGACGTCACCTGCTTTGGTTGGTGGCTTCGACATGGTGTGGTAAAGCTAAGCACCATCCATGGCCCCTGGAGGATGCATGGTCCCTACATTGTCCCAGGGAAACACGATGAGCTGGAGAGATGTCATGTTGATGGGCTGGGAATGATTTCACTGGTTTAAAAAAAAGAGAGCAGAGGGGAGCGGATGTAGCTCATGTGGTTGAGTGCCTGCTTCCTCATGGTCCTCGGTTCAATCCCTGGTACATCCTAAAAAAACAAACAAAAAAAAAAAACCAACTCTTATTGGGGAGTGGGTGTTGCTCAGTGGTTGAGCACCTGCTTCCCCTGTACGACATCCTAGGTTCAATCCCCAGTACCTCCTAAAAGAAAAAAAAAAAAAAGAAGAGAGCAGAAATGTCAACAACAGGCCTTTATTATCTTAAGCAGGGTCGTTTTGGGGACCAGGATCTCCATTGGTAGAAGTAAACCACAATGCAGGGGTGACCTCCCCAAGGCTCTCCCAGGCCCCTCCTGGCCCTATGGCTGCAGGGAGGATGAGGCTGCCATCAGGCAGTGTCCCCAGAGTTGAGACACCAGCCCAGAACCGTCCTTGCTACTTCTGAGAATCAAATACAGTTCAATCCACACATTAGGTAACACAGCCCACTAAGCTCACCCTGTATTTTTCCCAAAACCTCCTGAGTTTTCCAAAACCTCACCCCTCACCCGTCCTCCAGCTCTCCCCGACTCCCACCCTGCACCCCCCACTCCCGCACTCTGGGATCTGCTTCCTGCCCTCGGGAGGGACGAAGGGGAAACCAGCTTGCATTTTGAAGCAGTTGTGCGGCACGCAGCCACGTCCTGGGCTGAAGATGCTGCTTCCCAGCCCTGTTTAATGATCAATTCACTCCCTGCGCGGAAGCCCTTCTCGACCTGGTTTGGCCCTCAGTCCCTCTGGCTCGGAGCTGGAGCCTGCAGGATGGCTGCTGACAATGCCACCAGCGACCCCCAGGCACCCGGGCCACAGCTGAATGTGACCGACATCATCGTCATCACCGTGTACTTTGCCCTAAACGTGGCCGTGGGCATCTGGGTGAGGAGAGGGCCTGTGGGGGGGCTCCGGGCAGGTGCTCGGGCTGGGAGCAGGGTCCCGGGCGCCACTGCACTTAACCTCCCGGCTCTGTGGTCAGCACGCTTGGAGGTCTTGACCAGTCCCTTCCTCTCTTGGGATCACGGCTTCTCCATCCACCAACAGAGGAAGAGGGAGGGCTCTCGGGACCCTTCGTCTTGAAAGTACAAGCAGAGTGGAACACTCCTGGGGCTGGAGTTTGAGCCCCATTGGGAGATTCCAGCAGCTGGTGAGTGCTGGAGCCTGTGAGGGGTCCCCTGTTTTCAGAGGAAGAGCCAGGGGACCCCAGGTCCCTGCACAGGCCAAAGGGGCTACCTTTTCCAAGGTCATGGTACGGACTTCAGAGGCCACTTAGTGGCTTAGATCCCCACCCTGCCGCTACCCTCCCTGCTCTGTGCTCTGGGGCTTGGAGAGGCCGGACTCTGCCTCCTGGGTCCTCAGCCATCCCCACACAGCTCCCCTGAGCCCCCACCTGCCGTGGGCTTACCCTCTCTGGAAGAACACGCAGTTTCCCCTGAACTTCTGAAGCCCCGGGCCTGGGAGACTCTTCAGGCAACCCACGCAGCTTTCTGGTAGTGGTAGAGGGGAGAGTTGTGGCAGAAGTGGGGGTGATGGTGACTGGCGGCCAAGGAGGAGAGGCGGGCGGAGGGCAGGTGGAGAGAGTGGGAAGAGGAGTGACAGCAGGCAGAGGCGTGAGAGGAGAGAGGGAGGGGGAGGGACAGGAGGAGGACGGGTGGGAGTGCTAGTAGTAGTAGTACTAGGGCTACTAACAGTAAGGCAGTAGCAGTAGAGATAGGAGTATTCGGGCAGTAGGAAGAGTAGGGGTGGGGATAGCAGTAGTAGCAATACTAGTAACAGTAGTAGGAGTTGGGGGAGTTGAGGTAGGGGTAGGGGTAATTAAGAGTTCATAATGAAGACTTACAAAAAATGAAGACTTACTAGGTAATGACAGATGAAATCATAAGCAACCCAGTGCCGGGAGGCTGGGAAGCTGGGTTCCAGTCCTGGGCCCGCTGTGCATCCTGCGGGGAAGCCCCTTAACTTCCCTGGGCCTCAGTTTCCTCAATCACACCAGGGGTCGGCTGTGCCGCCCACCTCTCAGGGGTTCCCGGGAGCAGGCTGAGGCAAACTGCAGTGTGCTCGCGCTGTGTTCCTGTGGGAGCTGGTGGCGAGGAATTCCAAGGAAGGGGCCTCTGCGTGGGGGAGAACAGGCAGCAGAGGCTCTGGGTGAGGCGAGGCGAGAGCCAGGCCTGGGGCTCAGCAAGATTTGCAGAGAAGAAGAGGAGGAGAGACAGGCGTCTCAGGCCGGGGGTGGGGAGTGGGGGGTTTGGCTGACTTGTGGAGCTCCATGGAAGGGCTCTGGGCACCTGGGCCAGGCTCTCTGCTGCCCAGGGAGTTGGGCTCATGGGCCCTGGCCGCCTGGGACTCGTTAGCACCTTGCATGGGGGCCACCCTCCCATCAAGGGCTGTGAGAGGAAACCCGGGCTCCGGGGCCAGAGGCAGGCTAGGAAGGGTCAGGTTGGGAAAGGTCAGCCAGGCTGCTTCTCTGATTGGATGTGCTTCCAGTCTGTCAGAGCCGCAGTGACAAACCCCACACACTGGGTGGGCTTAAACGACCAGCATTTTGGGGCTCACAGTTCTGAGGCTAGAAATCCAAAATCAAGAAGTCGGCAAGGCCGGGTGTCCCCCGTCACCCGGCCATTCTCCCTCCTTTCTGGCTTCTTCCTTTCTGCTGACATCTGGCTTCTGGCTTCTTCTGAGTGGTCCTAATTCCCTCTCTTTCTAAGGCCTCCAGTCCTGTGGGTTGACTCCCACCCTGATTTGATTTGGCCACCCCTTAACTAATAATGATATCTTCCAAAGGTCCACGGAGTAAGATTTGAACAGGTCTTTTTTGGGGGACATGATTCAATCCCCAAAAGGGCTTAGGAGAGCTTAGGGGAGGGCCTGCAAGGAGGTGTCCCCAGAGGAGGTAATGTGTGAGCTGAGCCTTTGCATTCATTGTTAACAAGTGACAGAAAACAAATTTCAAGTTAGCTCAACAGTAAGGAACATATACCGAAAAGCCTGGCAATAGGGAAGACTTCAGGTAGAGTTTGATCCAGGGGCTCACAGACACATCCAGGCTGCAGCTCACCTCTCTGTGCTTCTCTTGGCCTCTGCCCATGTGTTGGCTTCGTCCTGAGCCCAGTTTCCCCTGTGGAGGTGAGAGGACCAGTGTTGTGGGTTGAATTTGTGCCACCCCCCCAAAGAAGATATATTGAAGTCCTCACCCCCCCAGTACCTGCGAATGTGACCTTATGTGGAAATGGGGTCTTTGTAGACGTAATCAACTTAAGATGAGGTCACACTTGGTTTACGATTGATCCTAAATCCTAGTGGTTGAGCCTGGTATCTGGAGCCAGATGGTCTGTGTTCGAATCCTGGTTCCACCACTTATTAGCTGGGTGCCCTTTCACCTCTGAGAACCTCAGTTTCCTCGTCTGTAACATGGGGAAGATCATGGGGCACCTACCTCAGACCCAGCTCTGGTTCGGGGGGCACTTGGTGCATATCAACTATATACTCAAAACAGCCAGCAGGCCCCTCACTTCAGGCTTTTGTGCCTGGCCTCCAAGGAGGCCAGGAAACAGAGTGAAAGAGGATGGACAGAAGTCCTGCCACACTCGGGCCACACCCTCACTGGAGCCAAGGACTGTGGTCACTTTGTGGCTGAAATGTCCAAGGAGCAAGTAGGGACAACTCAGGCCAATTGCTGGGAAAGGGGAGACTGCATCAGGAAGGGAGACCACTGGCAATGCCCACGATAGCCTTGAAGGGTGAGAAGGAACTTCCAAAGACAAAGGGAGGAAGTGCATTCCAGAAGGGGAAATGGCATGAGCTCACACCAGAGCCGCTCTGGGGTTGAGCAGTGTACAGCCTACACAACTGGATGGGCTATCCTGGCCAGGAACATGAACGTCTTTAGAGAACCATACTGCACTCAGGACTCAGAGAGGAAATGAGGAAGCTGAGGCTGGAGAGAGGCAGACAGACCCCCATCCAAGGCTCAACCATCTTGAAGGGATTTTCTTTTCTGAGTATGGATGGGGCAGGGGGCTGGCAATAAAAGTCAGGAAGAAATAGGTCTGTATTGATTGATACTCTATGATCCAGCCTTTTGTGATATTCACATTGTGAAGAAGAAATGCGAAATAGATACCTAAATAGACCTCCTGGTTCCCTCTTATCTTATTCAACTTCTGCCCTGATTGCAAGCTCTCACTGATGTGTGCTGAACACTTACCAGGCACCATTCTCAGTGATTTTATACATATTAATTCTTTTTTTTTTTTTTTTTTTTATAGATTTTATTTATTTATTCATTTACCACCCCCTTGCTGCTTGTGCTCACTGGGTCAGCCAACCACGCCGTGCGGGCGGGCTTGCCTTTACCAGGAGGCCCCGGGAACCGAACCCGGGGCCTCCCATATGGCAAACGGGAGCCCTACTGATTGAGCCACAGCCGCTTCCCCATATTAATTCATTAAACCTCATAAGTCCACATTACAGGTGGGGAAACTGAGGCACAGTGTTTCAGGAACTTGCCCATGGTCAGAGGTTCCAGGAAGCTGGGGAGCCAGGATTTACTCCCAGGCAGTCTGATTTCAGGCTTGCTATTCCAGGCGCATGAAGCACAAAATCTTACATGCCCCCACCGACGACCCACAGGCATGGCTGGCGATAATCATTAGAAGAAATAGGAAATATGAACATGTATTAGAAGAAATTCAAAGCCAAAGGGTTCTCAGATTCGCTGGCTCAAAATCCTCCTGGTTTTGGGGTAGGCAGTGGGGAGGGAAGGCAAAAAGTAAAAGGATACTTTTTTTTTTTTTTTTAGGAGGTACATGAGATTGAACCCAGGACCTTGTACATGGGAAGCAGGCACTCAACCACTTGAGCTACACCTGCTCCCCGATACCTTTTTTTTTTTTCATTCCCCACCCCCCTCCCCGAGATGGCTCCCTCGTCTGTCTGCTCATCTTCTTTTAGGAGGCACCGGGAACCAAACCCGGGACCTCCCATGTGGGAGGCAAGTGCCCAACCACTTGAGCCACTTCCACTCTCTACTGGTTGCGTCGTCTGCTGGTTGTGATGTCTGCTGGTTGCCGCATCTGCTCGTTGTGGCATCTGCTCATTGTGGCATCTGCTCGTCTCCTTTAGGGGGCACCAGAAACCGAACCCAGGACCTCCCATGTGGGAGGCAGGTGCCCAATTGCTTGAGCCACATCCGCACCCTCCAATACCTTTTTAATAACAGCCAAAAGGGAAAGAAGAGTTTGGATGTGGTGGGTGGATGGGGTGCTGTAAATTGGGTGGGCAGAAATGTCCGTCCAACCAGCGAGGCTCTGCAGTGAGGGAGTGGGAGGAGAGGGCAGGAATCTCAACTCTGCCCCTCACTGCTGTAGGATCAACACTTAGACTTGAGCTTCTGGGGACAGAGCATTTGCCCCAGGGCTGTTTGGAGGATTAGGGATAAGGAGGAAAGGAGCTTCAGAAAATGGCCGGCGGCTTTGGGAGTGAGGTGGGGGTGGTGGTGCTGTGCTCATGGCCACACCCAAGCCCCTATCCCTTACCCCAAAACCCCCTTTCCCCCCTTCCCCTCCTACCCTGGACTCAACCCCCACCCCTGTTGTGCCTTTACCCACTCCTCCCCCAGGCTGAGAGCTCCATCAGAGTCCTTGCCAGGCAGGGGCTTGGGCGTGTGAGTGAAGCCCAGGAGGTTCTGGGCCTGGCGGGGGGAGATGGGCAGGAGAGACGCGAGAAATGGGGTGAATGGACGGGAGCTGGATTTGTTTTTTATTGACATAAAATCCATGCAGCAGAAACTCACCATTTCAAGTATCTCCAAGTACACAATTCAGTGGCATTTAGCACATTCACGGTGTCATGCGACCATCACCTCTCTCTAGTTCCAGAATATTTTTGTCACCCCCAAAGGAAACCCCGTTCCCAGTAGCAGTCACCCCCATTCCCCTTCCTCCAGCCCCTGGCAATCACCCATCTGCTCTTTGCCTCTGCAGATTTGCCTATCCTGGACATAGCTTATAAAGAAATTGTATACTACCCGTCCTTTTGGGTCTGGCTGTTCTCGCACGAACCAGAACCTCCTTCCGTCGTACAGTTGCATACTATTCCATCATCTGGAAAGACCACATTTTGTTTACCCAAGCATCTGTTGGAAACTGGGGGTGCTTCCACATTTGGGCTTTGGTGAACCATGCAGCTATGTACATGGCTGTGCAGTATCTGTTTGGGTCCCCGCTTTCATTTCTTTGGGGGATATCCCTAGAAGTGGGATTGCTGGGTCACATGGTGATTCTTGGCTAAACTTTCTGAGGAGCCACCAAACCGTGTTCCCCAGTGGCTGCCCCATTTTGTGTTCCCACCAGCGGTGCCAGGGGGCTCCAATCTCGGCCTCTTTCCTTGCAGTCCTCATGTAGGGCCAGCAGGAACACCGTGAGCGGCTACTTCCTGGCGGGCCGGGACATGACGTGGTGGCCGGTGAGTGTGCCCCAGGTCCCCCTGCTCCTGTATCTGAGGGCAGAGCCTGACCCCTGGGGCAGCTGGCACTTGCATCCCCTAACCCACTTCACCCAAGCTCACCCAGGGTCACTGCCCAGGTCTGCTGGGGGATGGGGCCGGGCCCAGGCTGGCAGGAGGTCCCCGAGGGAGGGGAGTGTGTAGAAGGAGATGACACCCTCAACGGCCCTGTGGCGCCTGGCATCAGGAGCCACCGCTGATGTATTTTTCTCTCTCTCTTCCAGATCGGAGCCTCCCTCTTTGCCAGCAGCGAGGGCTCTGGCCTCTTCATCGGGCTGGCAGGCTCCGGCGCAGCTGGGGGTGTGGCCGTGGCCGGCTTCGAGTGGCATGTGAGCTTCCCGGGGTGTTGCTTGGGCTGGGGGGGGGGGGGGTTGTGAGTCCAGGCCAAGGGCACTGGACATGGCATCATCAGAATGTACCCCCTTGGGGGCCTGAAGGTCAGCACCCAGCTCCTGGCTCAGCCAACAGCCAATCTCCGTTCAGCTGTACCCTAGGAAGGCCTAGACTTTGGAATCCCAGAGCCCCAGAGAGCACAATGGGGAAGGGAGCTTGACCTGGCTACTCTCCACTTTGTTCACAGAAGCCCAGTGGGGAAAAGGAGCTGGTTGGCTTCTCCCAGTGACTTGGGCCTCTGTCCACTGCCCTGTGGCCTGGAACGGGGCTTGCCGGCTGCTGTGGCCAGTGGCCTGAACCCTGCCTCTGTCATCCCCTCCGCAGGCCACGTACGTGCTGCTGGCCCTGGCGTGGGTGTTTGTGCCCATCTACATCTCCTCAGAGGTGAGTCTACCCTGACGAACTCCAGCCACCATCCAGTCCCGGGGTGGGGCCACAGGGGAACAGTCGGTGGCTGCGGGAAGGACAGCTGTGGTATCGTAACTTTGTGTTGCAAGTTACCGGGTATCAGCACTAGGTTGTTATCAATCCAGCTGATGTTCCCCTCAGCCCACGAAAGCAGGTCCTCTCGGCCCTGGGCCAATTCCAGCTGCTTCTGAGTGTGTCACCTCCCAGGCTGGAGACTGCATCCCTGGTGGCCCGTCTCCAAGCCCCCTACTCCCGCAGTCCCCGAGGGTAGGGGTGTCCAGTCCCCGGCTCTCTCGGTCTGATCCCCATGCTGCCCCCTGCAGAGCCCTCTACCGTCCAGCCCTGGTCATAGCGCACCTGGAATTTTCCCAACAGTGTCTCAACTCAGCCCTCTGCCCTCAGCCACGGCCCCTGCAGTCCACTCCTCTTATCAGCATTAAAGGGCCAACCTCATCATGCCACCTCTGCTTAAACTCCTCCTTGGCCTCGGGGCCTGGAGGACATCGTCCCAACTCTTAGCCAGCAGATTCAAACCCAGGGCAGGGGCTGTCACGGGTAATGACCAGGGGCAAGGGCATAGGGGTCAGGCCAGACCCCACTGTCCCGCGCTGGGCATGGTCCTTGGAGCACTGAGTCCTGCCCACGCCCACCTGCAGATCGTCACCATGCCCGAGTACCTCCAGAAACGCTTTGGGGGCCAGCGGATACGCACGTACCTGTCCGTCCTCTCCCTGCTGCTGTCCGTCTTCACCAAGATATCGGTGAGCTACCCAGGCCCCCGGCCTCTCAGGGGGACCTGAAACGTGCCCAAGGAAACCTCAGCCACCCCGACTTTACATACCAGCTGGGGAAATTGAGGCCCAGAGAGGGATGGTGACTTTCCTGGGTGCACAATTGGTCTGGGGCTGCCACGGGCTGCCTAGTGAGCACCCCAGGGCCCAGTACACAGGCCTCATGGCTCCTGCTTGGCCCCAGGTTCTAGAAGCAGGGGCACAGCGTGGGGGCTACAGGGTGACGGGGCAGCAAGGCCTGGGTGTTTTCCTTGGGAGCCGGCCCAAGCTGAGCCAGGCCCCCACCAGGGGGCGCTGGAAGCCCGTACGGCCTTGGCCAGTCGAACGCCTCGGGCCTCTATGGCCACTGACCCACTCCACTTAGGATGACCTGGAGCAGGGGCACCCACCAGACGTTGGGGCTGCCTTTCCAGAGAGGGCCTCTTTCCCTTGGTCCCATGGAATTTCAGGAACAGAAAGTACACCTAGAATTTCAGTCAGGAGGGACTCAATGCTTGTCTTTTCCAAGCCCCTGATAGGGAAACTGAGGCCCAGGGAGGGGAAGTCACTTGCCCAAAGTCTCCCAGGGCCCGAGTGGCACAGCCGGATCCTGCTCTGTCCTCCATCCCAGCAGGCTCATCCAGCCTCATCATCTCCAGGCTTCTAAAAGGCTCAGCTTTGAGGTCGGAAGGACCTGAGTCTGAATCCCAGCTGAGTGAACTAGACCAGGGCCTGGGCCTCTCTGAGCGTCGGTTTCACCATTTGTGACAGTGCCTACTGACTTGTGGCTTCTGTGAGGATTCCTGAAGTGGGGATAGCCCCGTGGGGCACATGCTGATGCGGCCTCCTGGGCCAGGCTTGGCACTGGCTGACTGGAGAGAAAGAGGCAATGTGGGCAGAGGCTCCCTGAGGCAGGGTCACCGAGGACCCGGGAAGAGAGGCTGGGGGCCACTCCTCAGCAGCCTCGGGGTCTCTGGCCCCACAGTGTGGCCTGCTGTCGCCCTACCATTGGCATGGAAAAGGCACTCAGCAACACCTTTGCAGGCTTCCGGAAGCCCCCACCCAGGCTCCACCTTGGATATGTGACCAGGGGCAGCTCTGGGGGATCCCCAGAACCTGTTGAAGTTCAGCTGGCCAGGTTTTGGGGAGGGGAATTGAGCAAGCATCACAACATCATCTTTATATATATATATATATATACATGCATTTTTTTTGTTGTTAAAGTAGTTTTACAAAAAAATTACAGAGCGCCCATATACTGCCCTATTATTAGCTTGCATTAGCATGGCACATTTGTTCCAATTCATGAAAGAACATTATTATATTGTGCTATTAACTATAGATCATAGTTTACATTAGGGTTCATTGTTTGTGTTGTATAGTCCTACTTTTTTTTTAACTTTGTATTCTAGTAACATATATACAACTTAAAATTTCCCTTATTTTTTCTTTTTTTTTACTTTATTTTGTACATTTAATAATTGAAAATATAAACAATTAAAAACTAATAAGTAAACACAGATGAACAAATATATACATTTCTCAATTAAATTTAATGGATACATATAAAATTTTTTTTTAATCAAACAATATGTTACACAATATATTTGGTTCATAGTAACACATTCATACAGTATTTGTCCTTTTGTGTCTGGCTTGCTTCACTCAACATAATGTCCTCCAGGTTCATCCATGTTGTCATATGCTTTATGACTTCATTTTTTCTTACAGCTGCATAATATTCTATCGTGTGAATAGACCACAATTTGTCTATCCATTTTTCTGTTGATGGACACCTGGGTTGTTTCCAGCTTTTGGCAATGGTGAATAATGTGGCTATGAACATCGGTGTGCAGATGTCTGTTCGTGTCACTGCTCTCAGTTCTTCTGGGTATATACCC
>JAKSZT010047286.1:0-12441 GCA_026826555.1 Tolypeutes matacus | reverse complement strand
CTTATTTAGATTTCAACAGTAAAGAAACTACTGCATTGGCTCAGCATTAGGTCAAACCGTGTTTTGACATGGTTGTAAGTGAAAACAGGGGCATAGCAGTAGAGGAAACAAGTGTCGTTCTTTACAAACGTGAAGAAACTGCTTGGATTCATAGAGCTTTAGGTTAAAGGATGGAATTTGAAGTTGATTGTTGCTCCAAGCAAGTACAAGAGCTGCCAATGAAATGAGTATCCTGCATAGTTTTGAAAACTGGAGAAACCACAGCATTGGCATAGCATTAGGTAAAAGAAGTGTCTTGACATTCATTGTGAGTGAAAGTAAGTGTATAGTAGCCAAACTAAAAAGTACCTTACTTAAATTTGAAAACTTGAAATTCCTTCTGCTTTCAAAGACCGTTAGGGGAAACCATTGTTTTGAAGATTCATTGTAAGTGAAAATATGTGCAAAGGAGCCAATGAAACAAGTTCCTATATTGGTTCTCTAAAGTGAAGAACCAACTGCATTCACTGAGCATTAGGGAAAGACATTGCTTTGAAGTTGATTGTAAATAACAACACATGCATAACAGCAAAAGAAACTAAAATATTACCAATTTTCAAAGTAGAAGAAATTGCAGCACTGGTATAGAAAAAGGAGTGTTTTGACATTGGTTGAAAGTGAAAACACGTGCAAAGCAGCCAATGGAACAAGTTTCTTTATTGGTTCTCTAAACTAAAGATCTGCCTGCATTCACTGAGCTTTAGGGAGAAAAAGTGCTTTGAAGTTAATTGTAAGTGAAAACACATGCACAGAAGCAAAAGAAACTAGAACTTCCTTAGATGTCAAAGTGAAGAAACTGCTACATTGAAATAGATAAAGCAGTGTTTTCACATTGGTTGTATGTGAAAACAAGTGCATGCCAGCCAAGGAAAGAAATATCATATTTACTTTAGAAAAATGAAGATCTTCATCTTTGGCATAGCAGAAAGTAAAAACAGTGTTTTGACACTGAATGAGAATGAAAGCAAGTGCATAGCAGCCAGGGAAACAAGAAACACTTTCTTTTCAAAGATAAAGTACCTCCTGCATTCACAGAGTGTTAGGAAAACCAGAGCTTTGAAGGTGATTGGTAGTAAAAACACATGCATAGCAGCAAATGAATAACAAAACTTATTTAGATTTTTAAATTAAAGGAATTACTGCATAGGTATAGCATTAGGGCAAAGCAGGGTTTTGACATTGGTTGTAAGTGAAAATAAGGGCATTGCAGCTAAGGAAAGAAGTATCTTATTTACTTTACAAAGCTGAAGAGCCTCTGCATTGGCAATGCATTAAGTAAAAGCAGGGTTTTGACATAGTGAATGAAAACAAGGAACTAACACCCAAGGAAACAAATAACTTTCTTACTTTACAAATGTGAAGAATCTCCTGGATTCAAAGATATTTGGTTAAAACCAAGATTTTAAAGTTGATTGTAACTCCAAGCAAGTGCATAGCTGTCAATGAAATGAGTAACCTGCTTAGTCCTGAAAACTAAACAAACCACTGCATTGCCATAGCATTATGTAAAAACAGTGTTTTGACATTGATTGTGAGTGAAAGCAAGTGCATAGCAGCCAAAGAAAAATCTTACCTACCATTCAAACTTGAGGTACCTCCTGCATTCACAGAGAGTTAGGTGAAACCAGTGTCTTGAAGGTCATTGTAATGAAAACACGTGCAAAGGAGCCAATGAAACAAGTTTCTTTATTGGTTCTCTAAATTGAAGAACCAACAGCATTCACTGAGTGTTAGGAAAAAACAGTGCTTTGATGATGATTGTAAGTGAAAACACGTGCATATCTGCGAAAGGACCTGGAATCTTCCTTAGATTTCAAAAGTGAAGAAACGCTGCATTGGCATAGAAAAAGCAGTGTTTTGAAATCGGTTGTATGTGAAACAAGTGCAAAGCAACCATGGAAAGAAATATCTTCTTTATTTTACAAAAGTGAAGAACCTCTGCATTGGCAGAGCAGTTGGTAAGAGCAGGGTTTGACATTGTGAGTGAAAGCATTTGCAAAGCAGCCATGGAAACAAGGATCTTACTTACCTTTCAAAGATGAAGTACCACTTGATTTCCCAGAGTGTTAGATACAACAAGTCTTTTGAAGGTGATTGTAAATGAAAACACATGCATAACAGCAAATGAAACACAAATCTTACACAGATTTCTAAAGGGAACAAACTACTGCATTGGCATACCATTAGTTAAAACTGGTGTTTTGATATTGGTTGTAAGTGTAAACAAGGGCATAATAGCCAAGGAAACAAGTATATTTCTTACTTTACAAACATGAAGAACCTTCAGGATTCACAGAGGGTTAGGTTAAAACCAGGGTTTTGAAGTTAACTGAAATTCCAAGAGTGCAAAGGTGCCAATGAAATGAGCATCCTGCTTAGTTTTTAAAACAGAAGAAACCACGGCATTGGCAAAGCATTAGGTAAAAGTAATATTTTCACATTGATTGTGAGTGAAAGCAAGTGCATAGCAGCCAAACTAACAAATATCTTACTTAACATTCAAACTTGAAGTACCTTCTGCATTCATAGACAGGTGAAACCTGTGTTTTGAAGTGAATTGTAAGTGAAAACATGTGTAAAGCAGCCAATGAAACAAGTTTCTTTATTGGTTCTCTAAAGTGAAGGACCAACTGCATTCACTGAGCATTAGGGTAAAGGCATTGCTTTGAAGTTGATTGTTAGTGAAAACACGTGCATAGCAGCAAAATAAAGTAGAATCTTCCTAAGATTTCAAACTGAAGAAACTGCTGCATTGGAATAGAAAAAGCAGTGTTTAGACATTGGTTGTATGTGAAAACAAGTGCATACCAGCCAAGGAAAGAAATATCTTATTCACTTTAGAAAAGTGAAGAACCCCTGCATTGGCAGAACATTAGGTAAAAGCCAGGTTTTGAAACTGTGACTGATAGTAATTGCATAGCAGCCAGGGAAACAAGTATTTTACTTACCTTTCAAAGATGAAGTACCTCGTGAATTCACAGAGTGTTAGGTAAAACCAATGGTTTAAAGGTGAATGTAAGGGAAAACACATGTATAGCAATAAATGAAACACAAATCTTACTTAGATTTCAAAAGTGAAGAAACAATTACATAGGAATAGCGTTGGGTAAAAGCGTTATTTTGACATTGGTTGTAAGTGCTAACAAGGGCATAGCGGCCAAGGAAACAAATATCTTTCTTACTATACAAACATGAAGAACCTCCTGGATTCACAGAGTTTTAGGTTAAAACCAGGATTGTGAAGTTGATTGTAACTCCAAGGAAGTGCATATCTGCCAATGAAATGAGTATTCTGGTTAGTTTTCAAACCTGAAAAAACCACTGCATTGGCATAATATTAGGTAAAACCCGTGTTTTGATATTGATTGTGAGTGAACGGAAGTGCATAGCAGCCAAAAAACAAGTATCATACTTTCCTTTAAAACTTGATGTACCTCCTGCATTCACAGAGTGTTAAATGAAACCAGTGTCTCAAAGTTGATTGTAAGTGAAAACATGTGCAAAGCAGGCAATGAAACAAGTTCCTTCATTGGTTCTCTAAACTGATTGCATTCACTGAGCTTTAGGGAAAATCAGTGACTTGAATTTGATTGTAAGTGAAAACACGTGCATAGCAGCAAAACAAAGTAGAATCTTACTTAGATTTCAAAAATGAAGTAAATGTAGCATTGGCATAGAAAAGCAGTGTATTGACACTGGTTATAAGTGAAAACAAGTACATAGCAGCCAAGGAAAGAAGTATCTTATATATTTTACAAAAGTGAAGAAACTCTGCTTTGACAGAGCATTATGTAAAAGCAGGGTTTTGACATTGTGAGTGAAAGGAAGAGCATAACAGTAGGGAATCAAGGTTCTTACTTACCTTTCAAAGATGAAGTACCACGTGAATTCCCAGAGTGTTAGTTAAAACCAGTGTTTTGAAGGTGATTGTAAGTGAAAACATATGCATAGTATCTAATGAAACACAAACCTTACATTTCAAAAGTGAAGAAACTACTGCATTGGTATACCATTAGGTAAAAGTGGTGTTTTGACAGTGCTTGTAAATGAAAACAATAAAATAACAGCCAAGGAAACAAGTATCTTTCTTACTTTACAAACGTGAAGAACCTCCAGGATTCACAGAGCACTTAGGTTAAAACCAGGGTTTTGAAGTTGATTGAAACTCCAAGAAGTGCAAAGCTGCCAATGAAATGAGTATCCTGTTTAGTTTTGAAAACTGAAAAAACCACAGCATTGGCAAAGCATTAGGTAAAAGTGTGTTTTGACATTGATGGTCCGTGAAAGCAAATGCATAGCAGCCAAACAAACAAGTGTCTTACTTACCTTTCAAACTAGAAGTTCCTCCTGTATTCACATAGAGTTAGGTGAAACCAGTGTATTGAAGTTGATTTTAAGTAAAAACACATGCAAATAGCCAATGAAACAAGTCTCTTTATTGGTTCTCTAAACTGAAGGTCCAACTGAATTCACTGAGCATTAGGGAAAATCCCTTGGAACCTGTGTAAACTGTGGAGTCCATGCAACCTGTGGAGACTGTGGAGCATGTGGAGACCTGTGAAGCCAATGAAGCTCATGACACCTGTGTAGGACTGTGGATTCCGTGCAGTCCAGTGTAGTGTGTGTAGCATTTTGAAGCCAGGAAGCCTGTGGAGCTTGTGTAAGCCTGTAGACCCTGTGGAAACCATGGAGCTTGTGCAGGCCTGGGGGGATTGTGGAGGCTATGGAACTTGTTGAGCCCGAGAAGGCTGGTTGAGACTATGGAGACTTTAGAGCCTGTGCAGGACCTTGGAAAGTGTGGAGCTGGTGGACACTATGATGCCTGTGGAGCCAATGGAGGCCTGTGGACTCTGTGCAGACCATGGAGCCCATGGAGCCTTTGGATCTTGTGGATGCATTTGAGACTGTGGTGCCTGTGGAGCCCGAGGACAGCTAAAGAGACTGTGGAGCACATAAAATCTGTGAAGTCCATGAAGCATGTGTAGACTCTTCAGGCCCACGGAGCCTGTGGAGCCTGTGTAGGCCAGTGGAATCTGTGGAGACTGTGGGGCCCATGGAGGGTGTGGAGGCTGCTCATACCCATGGAGCCTGTGGAGGCGTGGTGTCCCTGGATTTAGTGGATGTCAGTGGAGCACATGGAGCCCATGGGGACAGTAAACCTGTTGAATTCTGTGTAGCCAATGGAAACTATAGGGTCTGAGCAGCACATGGGGCATGTGGATCCCATTGATCCCATCGAGGCCTGTGGAGCTGTGGATCTGTTGGAGACCCATGGAGACTGTAGAGCCCATGGAGCCAAAGAAGACTATGCAGGCCTGTGGAGCCTGTGGAGCTCATGAAGCCCATTGATGCCTGTGTAGCTGGTGCATTCAATTGGAGCCCTTGGAGCTTGTGGAACCCATGGAAGCCTGTGGAACCTTTGGAGCCCACAAAAGCTTGTGGAGCCTGTGGAACATGTGGAGCCTATTCAGGCTGGAAAGGTGAAGGATCCCATAAAGGCCATGGAGCCTGTGGAACCTGTGTAGCCCATGAAGCCTGTGGAGTGCTTGGAACCCATGTAAACTGTGGAAACCATGGAGACTGTGGAGCTTGTGGAGCCTGTGGACGCCTGAGGAATTCTGCAAGGGCATGGTGCCTGTGGTGCCTATGGAACCTGTGGAGACTTTGGAATCCATGGAGGCCTGTGGAGCCTGTGCAGGCCCATATAACCTGTGGAGACTCTAGAGCCTTTGGAGCCTGTGGATCCCATGGAGTCAGTGGAGCATGATGAGCCTGTGCATACCCATGGAGCCTGAGGAGTATGTGGAGTCCCTGGAGACCATGAAACCAAAGTATATCAGGGATTCCATGGAGTCCTGGGTATCTGTGGAGCCCATGGAGCCTGTGAAGACAGTTGAGGCCTGTGGAACCTGTGGATCTAATGCAGCCCATGGTGTCTCTGGAGCCTACTGAGGTATGGAGATCGAAGAGACTGTGGAGACTATGGAGCAAATGGAACTTAGGTAACCAATGGATGCCTGTTGAGCCCATTGAGCCTGTAGAGTTCTGGGAGCCCATGGAGGCCTGCAGAGTCTATGAAGGGCCCTGGAGACCAGTGACACCTGTGAAGCATGTTCTGCCTGTGGAGACCATAGAGCCCATACAGTCTGTGGAGGAGGCTGTGGAGGCCAGTGGAGCCTGTGGGTCCTTTGGAGCCTGTGGAGTCCCATGAAGCCAGTGGAGACTGTGTAACCTATGGAGCCTATGCAGACCTTTGGAGCCCTTAGAGCCCATGGAGCCTGTAGAGGCCTGTGGAGCCTGTGCAGTCATGTGGAGCTGTCTGAGGCCATGGAGACCATGAAGTCCATGGAGACCTTGGAGTTCACAAAACCTGTGGATCCCATGGAGCCTGTGCAAGCCCAGGGAGCCTGTGGAGCCTATACAGGGCTATGGATCCTGTGAAGCTCATCCAGCCTATGGGGCCCATGGAGCCTTTTGAGGTATAGAACCCAAGGACACTACAGAGAATGTGGAGCATGTGGTGTGCATGTAGACCATGGACACCTGTGGAGCCCATGGAGCCTGTAGAGTTGTGGAGACTGTGGAACCTGTTGTGGACTGTGGAGCCTGTACATGGTCAGGGAGCATGTGGAGCCTGTGGAGCCAATGGCGCTGGTGGAGCCCATGATGTCATAGAGGACTGGGAAGCCCATGGTCCCTGTTGAGCCCATGGAACCCATGGAGCTCATGGATGCTGTGCAGTCCAGTGGAACCTGAGCAAACTGTGAAGCCCATGGAGTCCATGGAGCTGGTGGAGCTTGTGAAAGCCATGGAGACTGAGGAGCACATGGTGACTATGGTGTTCAAGGAGGCCTATGGAGCCTGTGCAGGCCCATAAAGGACAGGGCGACCTTGAAGTCTGTGAGAATATAGAGGCCTATGCAACCCATGGAGCTGATGTAGCCTATGGAGGCTGAGAAACCCATGGAGGCCCACAGAGCCTGTGCAGGCCTGAGGACCCTGTGGAGCCCATGGTGACTCTGTAGGCCTGGGGAGCCTATGGATTCTTGGAAGCCTGTGTAGCCTGTGCAGGCCTATAGACCCCAAGGAGCCCATGGCACCTGTGCAGGCTGTGGAACATGTGAAGCCTGTGGAGCCACTGCAGCTCATGGAGGACATGGAACCCATGGAGCCTGTGGACCCTGCACAACCTGTATATGTCATGGAGGACATGGAGCCTGTGCAGGCTCATGGTGTTATATTGTCTGTTGAGCTCTTGGAGGAATTGGTGCCCATGGAGCCCAGGGAAGTTATGTCAGCCCATGGAACCTGTGGAGGCTGTGGAGGCTGAGGAGGCTGAGGATCATGTGGAGGCCTGTGGAGTCTGTGAAGCCCATTTTAGGCAATGGAGTCTGTGGTGTCTGTGCAGCCTCATGGAGCCTGAGGAGAATGGGGAGACTCTGGAGACTGTGCAGGCACATGTAAGCCATGGAGGCCTTTGAAGCCATGGAGCCCATGTAGCATGTATTGTCCTTGGAGGCCTGGAGAGTCTCTGCAGGCCCACGGAGCTGTAACTCCAAGCAAGGGCATAGCTGCCAATGAAATGAGTATAATGCATAGTTTTGAAAACTGAAGAAACCACTGCATTGGTGTAGCATAAGATAAAGGCAGTGTATTGATATTGATTGTGAGTGTAGGCAAGGGTAGAGTAGCCAAACAAACTAACATCTTTCTTACTTTTCAAACATGAAGAACCTTCAGGATTCACAGAACTTTTGGTTAAAACCAGGAGTTTGAAGTTGATTGTAACTCCAAGAAGTCCATAGCTGCCAATGAAATGAGTATCCTGCTTAGATTTGAAAACTGAAGAAACCACTGCATTGGTATAGCATTAGGTAAAATCAGGCTTTTGACATTGTGAGTGAAAGCTAGTGCACAGCAACCAGGGAAATCAGGATCTTACAAAGTTGAAGTACCTAAAGTATTCACAGAGTGTTAGGTAAAACCAGTGTTTTGAAGGTGATTGTAAGTGAAATCACATGCATAGCAGCAAATTAAACACAAAACTTCTTTAGATTTCTGAAGTGAAGGAACGATGTCATTGGCTTAGCATTAAGTAAAAGTGGTGTTTTGACATTGGATGTAAGTGAAAACAATGGCATATCAGGTAAGGAAACACGTATCTTTACTACTTAACATACATGAAGAAGATCCTGTATTCACAGAGCTTTATATTAAAACCTGGGTTTTAATGGTGATTGTAATGCCAACAAGTGCATACCTGCCAATAAAATGAGTATCTTGCTTAGTTTTTAAAACTGGAGAAACCACTGCATTAGCATAGCATTAGGTAAAAGCAGTGTTTTGACATTGATCGTGAGTGAAAGCAAATGCATAGCAGCCAAGCAAACAAGTATCTTACTTACCTTTCAAAATTGAAGTACCTCCTACATTCTCACAGAGTAAGGTGAAAACAGAGTCTTGAAGTTGATTGTAAGTGAAAACACTTGCAAAGCAGAGAAAGAAACAAGTTTATTTGTTGGTTTTCTAAAGTGAAGAAATGACTGCATTCCCAGAGCACTTGGAAAAGCAGTGCTTTGAAGTTGATTGTAAGTGAAAACACGTGCTTAGAAGCCAAAGAAAAACTAGAAACTTACTTAGATTTCAAAAAATGAAGGCACTGCAGCATTGGCAAAAAAAAAAGCAATGTTTTGACATTGGTTGTAAATGAAAAGAAGTGCATAGCTGCCAAGGAAAGAAGTATCTTATTTACTCTACAAAAGGGAAGAACCTCTGCATTGGCAGAGCAGGAGGTTAAAGACGGGTTCTGACATTGTGAGTGAAAGCATGTGCATAACAGCCAGGGAAACAGTATCTTAATTGCCTTTCAAAGATGAAGTACCTCCTGCATTCACAGAGTGCTTGGTAAAACAAGTGTTTTGAACAAGATTGTAAGTGAAAAAACATGCATAGCAGCAAATGAAACACAAATCTTACATACATTCCAAAAGTGTAGAAACTATTGATTTGGCATAGCGTTAGGCAAAAGCGGTGTTTTCACATTGGTTGTAAGTGAAAACAAGGGCATAGCAATCAAGGATACAAGTATCTTTCCTACTTTACAAATGTGAATAACTTCCTGGATCCACAGAGCTGTAGGTTACAATCAGGATTTTGAAGTTGATTGTAACTCCAAGAAGTACAAAGCTGCCAATGAAATGAGTATCGTACTTAATTTTGAAAACAGAAGAAACTAATGAATTTGTATAGCATTAGATAAGAGCAGTGTTATGACATTGAATGTGAGTGAAAGCAAGTGCATAGCAGCCTCATTTAAAAAGTATCTTACTTTCCTTTCAAACTTGAAGTACCTCCTGCATTCACAGAGAGTTAGGTGAAAGCAGTGTCTTAAAGTTCATTGTAATTTAAAACACGTGCATAGCAGCAAAAGAATCTAGATTCTTAATTAGATTTCAAAAGTGAAGAAACTACAGCATTGGCATAGAAAAAGCAATGTTTTGATATTGGTTGTAAGTGAAAACAAGGGCATAGTAGCCAAGGAAATAAGTATCTTATTTACTTTACAAAACTGAAGAACCTGTGCATTGACATAGCATTAGGTAAAATCAGTGTTTTTACATTGATTGTTAGTGAAAGGAAGTGGACAGCAGCCAAACAAACAAGTACCTTACTGACCTTTCAAACTAGAAGTACCTCCTGCACTCACAGAGAGTTAGGTGAAATCAGTGTCTTGAAGTTGATTGAAAGTGAAAACATGTGCAAAGCAGCCAATGAAGCAAGTTTCTTTATTGGTTCTCTAAAGTGAAGAACCAACTGCATTCACCGAGCATTAGGGAAAGGCATTGCTTTGAAGTTGATGTTAGTGAAAACACATGCATAGCAGCAAAAGAAAGTAGAATCTTCCTAAGATTTCAAACTGAAGAAACTGTTGCATTGGAATAGAAAAAGCAATGTTTTGATATTGCTTGTATGTGAAAACAAGTGCAAAGCAGCCACGTAAAGAAATATCTTATTTGCTTTACAAAAGTGAAGAACCTCTGCATTGGCAGAGCATTTGGTAAAAGCAGGGTTTGACATTGTGAGAGAAAGTAATTGCATAGCAGCCATGGAAACAAATATCTCCCTTACCTTTCAACATGAAGTACCTCCTGCATTCACAGAGTGTTAGGTAAAACCAGCGGTTTGAAGGTGATTGTTAGGGAAAACACATGCAGAGCAGCAAATTAAACACAAATCTTGCTTAGATTTCAAAAGTGAAGAGACTACTGTATTAGCATAGCGTTACATAAAAGTGGTGTTTTTAAATGGTTGTAAGGTAAAACAGGGCATAGCAGCCAAGGAAACAAGTATCTTTCTTACATTAAAATTGCAAAGAACCTCCTGGATTCACAGAGTTTTAGGTTCAAACCAGGATTGTGAAGTTGATTGTAACTCCAAGTAAGTGCATAGCTGCCAATGAAATGAGTATCCTGCTTAGTTTTGAAACCTGAAAAAACCACTGCACTGGCATAACATTAGGTAAAACCAGCCAAACAAACAAATATCTTACTTTCCTTTCATACTTGATGTACCTCCTGCACTCACAGAGTGTTAGGTAAAACCAGTGTCTTGAAGTTGATTGTATGTGAAAAAATGTGCCAAGCAACCAATGAAACAAGTTCCTTTATTGTTTCTCTAAACTGAAGAACCAACTGCATTCACTGAGCTTTAGGGAAAAGCAGTGAGTTGAAGTTGATTGTAAGTGAAAACACGTGCAAACAGCAAAAGAAAGTAGAATCTTACTTATATTTCAAAAGTGAAGTAACTGCAGCATTGGCATAGAAAAGCAGTGTATTGACCTTGGTTATAAGTGAAAACAAGTGCATAGCAGCAAAGGAAAATATATCTTATATATTTTACAAAAGTGAAGAACCTCTGCTTTGACAGAGCATTATGTAAAGGCAGGGTTTTGACATTCTGAGTGAAAGCAAGAGCATAACACCAGGGAATCAAGGATCTTACTTGCCTTTCAAAGATGAAGTACCACGTGAATTCCCAGAGTGTTAGTTAAAACCAGTGTTTTGAAGGTGATTGTAAGTGAAAACACATGCATAGCAACAAATGAAACACAAATCTTACTCACATTTCAAAAGTGAAGAAACTCCTGCATTGATATACCATTAGGTAAAAGTGGTGTTTTGACAGCGCTTTTAAGTGAAAACAAGGGCATAACAGCCAAGGAAACAAGTAACTTTCTTATTTTACAAACGTGAAGAACCTCCAGGATTCACAGGGCATTAGGTTAAAACCAGGGTTTTGAAGTTGAATGTAAATCCAAGAAGTGCAAAGCTGCCAATGAAATGAGTATCCTGCTTAATTTTGAAAACTTAATAAACCACTGCATTGGCATAGCATTAGGTAAAAGCAGTGTTTTTATGTTGATTGAGAATGAAAGCAAGTGAACAGCAGCCAAGCTAACAAGTATATTACTGACCTTTCAATCTAGAAGAACCTCCTGCATTTACAGAGAGTTAGGTGAAACCAGTGTCTTGAAGTGAATTGTAAGTGAAAACACGTGCAAAGCAGCCAATGAAACAAGTTTCTTTACTGGTTCTCTGAACTGAAGTACTGACTGCATTCACCGAGTGTTAAGGAAAAGGAGTGTTCTGTAATCATAGTTAATTGTAAGTAGAAACACGTGCCTAGCAGCAAAAGAAACTAGAATCTAATTTAGATTTCAAAACTGAAGAAACTGCACATTGGCATAGAAAAAGCAGTGCTTTGGCATTTGTTGTAAGTGAAAAGAAGTGCATAGCAGCCAAGGAAAGAAGTGTCTTATTTACTTTACAAAAGTGAAGGACCTCTACATTGGCAATGCATTAGGTAAAAGCAGGGTTTTGACATTGTCAGTGAAAGCAAGTGCATAGCAGACAAAGAAACAAGTATCTCACTTTCATTTAAAAGATAAAGTACCTCCAACATTCACAGAGTGTTAGGTAAACCAGTGTTTTAAAGTGATTGTTAGTACAGACACATGCATAGCAGCAAATGAATAACAAAACTTACTTAGATTTCTAAATTGAAGGAACTACTGCATTGGTATAGCGTTAGGGAAAAGGGGGGTTATGACATTGGTTGTAAATGAGAACAAGGGCATAGCAGCAAAGGAAAGAAGTGTCTTATTTACTTTACAAAAGTGAAGAACTTCTGCATTGGCAGAACATTAGATAAAAGCAGGGTTTTGACATATTGAGTGAAAGCAAGTGCACAGAAGCCAGGAAAACAAATACCTTATGTACCTTTCAAACTTGAAGTACCTCCTGCATTCACTGAGTGTTGGGTAAAACCAGAGTTTTGAATGTGATTGTAAGTGAAAACACATGCATAGTAGCAAATGAAACACAAAGCTTATTTAGATTTCAA
>JAKSZT010047279.1:0-12441 GCA_026826555.1 Tolypeutes matacus | reverse complement strand
CTTATTTAGATTTCAACAGTAAAGAAACTACTGCATTGGCTCAGCATTAGGTCAAACCGTGTTTTGACATGGTTGTAAGTGAAAACAGGGGCATAGCAGTAGAGGAAACAAGTGTCGTTCTTTACAAACGTGAAGAAACTGCTTGGATTCATAGAGCTTTAGGTTAAAGGATGGAATTTGAAGTTGATTGTTGCTCCAAGCAAGTACAAGAGCTGCCAATGAAATGAGTATCCTGCATAGTTTTGAAAACTGGAGAAACCACAGCATTGGCATAGCATTAGGTAAAAGAAGTGTCTTGACATTCATTGTGAGTGAAAGTAAGTGTATAGTAGCCAAACTAAAAAGTACCTTACTTAAATTTGAAAACTTGAAATTCCTTCTGCTTTCAAAGACCGTTAGGGGAAACCATTGTTTTGAAGATTCATTGTAAGTGAAAATATGTGCAAAGGAGCCAATGAAACAAGTTCCTATATTGGTTCTCTAAAGTGAAGAACCAACTGCATTCACTGAGCATTAGGGAAAGACATTGCTTTGAAGTTGATTGTAAATAACAACACATGCATAACAGCAAAAGAAACTAAAATATTACCAATTTTCAAAGTAGAAGAAATTGCAGCACTGGTATAGAAAAAGGAGTGTTTTGACATTGGTTGAAAGTGAAAACACGTGCAAAGCAGCCAATGGAACAAGTTTCTTTATTGGTTCTCTAAACTAAAGATCTGCCTGCATTCACTGAGCTTTAGGGAGAAAAAGTGCTTTGAAGTTAATTGTAAGTGAAAACACATGCACAGAAGCAAAAGAAACTAGAACTTCCTTAGATGTCAAAGTGAAGAAACTGCTACATTGAAATAGATAAAGCAGTGTTTTCACATTGGTTGTATGTGAAAACAAGTGCATGCCAGCCAAGGAAAGAAATATCATATTTACTTTAGAAAAATGAAGATCTTCATCTTTGGCATAGCAGAAAGTAAAAACAGTGTTTTGACACTGAATGAGAATGAAAGCAAGTGCATAGCAGCCAGGGAAACAAGAAACACTTTCTTTTCAAAGATAAAGTACCTCCTGCATTCACAGAGTGTTAGGAAAACCAGAGCTTTGAAGGTGATTGGTAGTAAAAACACATGCATAGCAGCAAATGAATAACAAAACTTATTTAGATTTTTAAATTAAAGGAATTACTGCATAGGTATAGCATTAGGGCAAAGCAGGGTTTTGACATTGGTTGTAAGTGAAAATAAGGGCATTGCAGCTAAGGAAAGAAGTATCTTATTTACTTTACAAAGCTGAAGAGCCTCTGCATTGGCAATGCATTAAGTAAAAGCAGGGTTTTGACATAGTGAATGAAAACAAGGAACTAACACCCAAGGAAACAAATAACTTTCTTACTTTACAAATGTGAAGAATCTCCTGGATTCAAAGATATTTGGTTAAAACCAAGATTTTAAAGTTGATTGTAACTCCAAGCAAGTGCATAGCTGTCAATGAAATGAGTAACCTGCTTAGTCCTGAAAACTAAACAAACCACTGCATTGCCATAGCATTATGTAAAAACAGTGTTTTGACATTGATTGTGAGTGAAAGCAAGTGCATAGCAGCCAAAGAAAAATCTTACCTACCATTCAAACTTGAGGTACCTCCTGCATTCACAGAGAGTTAGGTGAAACCAGTGTCTTGAAGGTCATTGTAATGAAAACACGTGCAAAGGAGCCAATGAAACAAGTTTCTTTATTGGTTCTCTAAATTGAAGAACCAACAGCATTCACTGAGTGTTAGGAAAAAACAGTGCTTTGATGATGATTGTAAGTGAAAACACGTGCATATCTGCGAAAGGACCTGGAATCTTCCTTAGATTTCAAAAGTGAAGAAACGCTGCATTGGCATAGAAAAAGCAGTGTTTTGAAATCGGTTGTATGTGAAACAAGTGCAAAGCAACCATGGAAAGAAATATCTTCTTTATTTTACAAAAGTGAAGAACCTCTGCATTGGCAGAGCAGTTGGTAAGAGCAGGGTTTGACATTGTGAGTGAAAGCATTTGCAAAGCAGCCATGGAAACAAGGATCTTACTTACCTTTCAAAGATGAAGTACCACTTGATTTCCCAGAGTGTTAGATACAACAAGTCTTTTGAAGGTGATTGTAAATGAAAACACATGCATAACAGCAAATGAAACACAAATCTTACACAGATTTCTAAAGGGAACAAACTACTGCATTGGCATACCATTAGTTAAAACTGGTGTTTTGATATTGGTTGTAAGTGTAAACAAGGGCATAATAGCCAAGGAAACAAGTATATTTCTTACTTTACAAACATGAAGAACCTTCAGGATTCACAGAGGGTTAGGTTAAAACCAGGGTTTTGAAGTTAACTGAAATTCCAAGAGTGCAAAGGTGCCAATGAAATGAGCATCCTGCTTAGTTTTTAAAACAGAAGAAACCACGGCATTGGCAAAGCATTAGGTAAAAGTAATATTTTCACATTGATTGTGAGTGAAAGCAAGTGCATAGCAGCCAAACTAACAAATATCTTACTTAACATTCAAACTTGAAGTACCTTCTGCATTCATAGACAGGTGAAACCTGTGTTTTGAAGTGAATTGTAAGTGAAAACATGTGTAAAGCAGCCAATGAAACAAGTTTCTTTATTGGTTCTCTAAAGTGAAGGACCAACTGCATTCACTGAGCATTAGGGTAAAGGCATTGCTTTGAAGTTGATTGTTAGTGAAAACACGTGCATAGCAGCAAAATAAAGTAGAATCTTCCTAAGATTTCAAACTGAAGAAACTGCTGCATTGGAATAGAAAAAGCAGTGTTTAGACATTGGTTGTATGTGAAAACAAGTGCATACCAGCCAAGGAAAGAAATATCTTATTCACTTTAGAAAAGTGAAGAACCCCTGCATTGGCAGAACATTAGGTAAAAGCCAGGTTTTGAAACTGTGACTGATAGTAATTGCATAGCAGCCAGGGAAACAAGTATTTTACTTACCTTTCAAAGATGAAGTACCTCGTGAATTCACAGAGTGTTAGGTAAAACCAATGGTTTAAAGGTGAATGTAAGGGAAAACACATGTATAGCAATAAATGAAACACAAATCTTACTTAGATTTCAAAAGTGAAGAAACAATTACATAGGAATAGCGTTGGGTAAAAGCGTTATTTTGACATTGGTTGTAAGTGCTAACAAGGGCATAGCGGCCAAGGAAACAAATATCTTTCTTACTATACAAACATGAAGAACCTCCTGGATTCACAGAGTTTTAGGTTAAAACCAGGATTGTGAAGTTGATTGTAACTCCAAGGAAGTGCATATCTGCCAATGAAATGAGTATTCTGGTTAGTTTTCAAACCTGAAAAAACCACTGCATTGGCATAATATTAGGTAAAACCCGTGTTTTGATATTGATTGTGAGTGAACGGAAGTGCATAGCAGCCAAAAAACAAGTATCATACTTTCCTTTAAAACTTGATGTACCTCCTGCATTCACAGAGTGTTAAATGAAACCAGTGTCTCAAAGTTGATTGTAAGTGAAAACATGTGCAAAGCAGGCAATGAAACAAGTTCCTTCATTGGTTCTCTAAACTGATTGCATTCACTGAGCTTTAGGGAAAATCAGTGACTTGAATTTGATTGTAAGTGAAAACACGTGCATAGCAGCAAAACAAAGTAGAATCTTACTTAGATTTCAAAAATGAAGTAAATGTAGCATTGGCATAGAAAAGCAGTGTATTGACACTGGTTATAAGTGAAAACAAGTACATAGCAGCCAAGGAAAGAAGTATCTTATATATTTTACAAAAGTGAAGAAACTCTGCTTTGACAGAGCATTATGTAAAAGCAGGGTTTTGACATTGTGAGTGAAAGGAAGAGCATAACAGTAGGGAATCAAGGTTCTTACTTACCTTTCAAAGATGAAGTACCACGTGAATTCCCAGAGTGTTAGTTAAAACCAGTGTTTTGAAGGTGATTGTAAGTGAAAACATATGCATAGTATCTAATGAAACACAAACCTTACATTTCAAAAGTGAAGAAACTACTGCATTGGTATACCATTAGGTAAAAGTGGTGTTTTGACAGTGCTTGTAAATGAAAACAATAAAATAACAGCCAAGGAAACAAGTATCTTTCTTACTTTACAAACGTGAAGAACCTCCAGGATTCACAGAGCACTTAGGTTAAAACCAGGGTTTTGAAGTTGATTGAAACTCCAAGAAGTGCAAAGCTGCCAATGAAATGAGTATCCTGTTTAGTTTTGAAAACTGAAAAAACCACAGCATTGGCAAAGCATTAGGTAAAAGTGTGTTTTGACATTGATGGTCCGTGAAAGCAAATGCATAGCAGCCAAACAAACAAGTGTCTTACTTACCTTTCAAACTAGAAGTTCCTCCTGTATTCACATAGAGTTAGGTGAAACCAGTGTATTGAAGTTGATTTTAAGTAAAAACACATGCAAATAGCCAATGAAACAAGTCTCTTTATTGGTTCTCTAAACTGAAGGTCCAACTGAATTCACTGAGCATTAGGGAAAATCCCTTGGAACCTGTGTAAACTGTGGAGTCCATGCAACCTGTGGAGACTGTGGAGCATGTGGAGACCTGTGAAGCCAATGAAGCTCATGACACCTGTGTAGGACTGTGGATTCCGTGCAGTCCAGTGTAGTGTGTGTAGCATTTTGAAGCCAGGAAGCCTGTGGAGCTTGTGTAAGCCTGTAGACCCTGTGGAAACCATGGAGCTTGTGCAGGCCTGGGGGGATTGTGGAGGCTATGGAACTTGTTGAGCCCGAGAAGGCTGGTTGAGACTATGGAGACTTTAGAGCCTGTGCAGGACCTTGGAAAGTGTGGAGCTGGTGGACACTATGATGCCTGTGGAGCCAATGGAGGCCTGTGGACTCTGTGAAGACCATGGAGCCCATGGAGCCTTTGGATCTTGTGGATGCATTTGAGACTGTGGTGCCTGTGGAGCCCGAGGACAGCTAAAGAGACTGTGGAGCACATAAAATCTGTGAAGTCCATGAAGCATGTGTAGACTCTTCAGGCCCACGGAGCCTGTGGAGCCTGTGTAGGCCAGTGGAATCTGTGGAGACTGTGGGGCCCATGGAGGGTGTGGAGGCTGCTCATACCCATGGAGCCTGTGGAGGCGTGGTGTCCCTGGATTTAGTGGATGTCAGTGGAGCACATGGAGCCCATGGGGACAGTAAACCTGTTGAATTCTGTGTAGCCAATGGAAACTATAGGGTCTGAGCAGCACATGGGGCATGTGGATCCCATTGATCCCATCGAGGCCTGTGGAGCTGTGGATCTGTTGGAGACCCATGGAGACTGTAGAGCCCATGGAGCCAAAGAAGACTATGCAGGCCTGTGGAGCCTGTGGAGCTCATGAAGCCCATTGATGCCTGTGTAGCTGGTGCATTCAATTGGAGCCCTTGGAGCTTGTGGAACCCATGGAAGCCTGTGGAACCTTTGGAGCCCACAAAAGCTTGTGGAGCCTGTGGAACATGTGGAGCCTATTCAGGCTGGAAAGGTGAAGGATCCCATAAAGGCCATGGAGCCTGTGGAACCTGTGTAGCCCATGAAGCCTGTGGAGTGCTTGGAACCCATGTAAACTGTGGAAACCATGGAGACTGTGGAGCTTGTGGAGCCTGTGGACGCCTGAGGAATTCTGCAAGGGCATGGTGCCTGTGGTGCCTATGGAACCTGTGGAGACTTTGGAATCCATGGAGGCCTGTGGAGCCTGTGCAGGCCCATATAACCTGTGGAGACTCTAGAGCCTTTGGAGCCTGTGGATCCCATGGAGTCAGTGGAGCATGATGAGCCTGTGCATACCCATGGAGCCTGAGGAGTATGTGGAGTCCCTGGAGACCATGAAACCAAAGTATATCAGGGATTCCATGGAGTCCTGGGTATCTGTGGAGCCCATGGAGCCTGTGAAGACAGTTGAGGCCTGTGGAACCTGTGGATCTAATGCAGCCCATGGTGTCTCTGGAGCCTACTGAGGTATGGAGATCGAAGAGACTGTGGAGACTATGGAGCAAATGGAACTTAGGTAACCAATGGATGCCTGTTGAGCCCATTGAGCCTGTAGAGTTCTGGGAGCCCATGGAGGCCTGCAGAGTCTATGAAGGGCCCTGGAGACCAGTGACACCTGTGAAGCATGTTCTGCCTGTGGAGACCATAGAGCCCATACAGTCTGTGGAGGAGGCTGTGGAGGCCAGTGGAGCCTGTGGGTCCTTTGGAGCCTGTGGAGTCCCATGAAGCCAGTGGAGACTGTGTAACCTATGGAGCCTATGCAGACCTTTGGAGCCCTTAGAGCCCATGGAGCCTGTAGAGGCCTGTGGAGCCTGTGCAGTCATGTGGAGCTGTCTGAGGCCATGGAGACCATGAAGTCCATGGAGACCTTGGAGTTCACAAAACCTGTGGATCCCATGGAGCCTGTGCAAGCCCAGGGAGCCTGTGGAGCCTATACAGGGCTATGGATCCTGTGAAGCTCATCCAGCCTATGGGGCCCATGGAGCCTTTTGAGGTATAGAACCCAAGGACACTACAGAGAATGTGGAGCATGTGGTGTGCATGTAGACCATGGACACCTGTGGAGCCCATGGAGCCTGTAGAGTTGTGGAGACTGTGGAACCTGTTGTGGACTGTGGAGCCTGTACATGGTCAGGGAGCATGTGGAGCCTGTGGAGCCAATGGCGCTGGTGGAGCCCATGATGTCATAGAGGACTGGGAAGCCCATGGTCCCTGTTGAGCCCATGGAACCCATGGAGCTCATGGATGCTGTGCAGTCCAGTGGAACCTGAGCAAACTGTGAAGCCCATGGAGTCCATGGAGCTGGTGGAGCTTGTGAAAGCCATGGAGACTGAGGAGCACATGGTGACTATGGTGTTCAAGGAGGCCTATGGAGCCTGTGCAGGCCCATAAAGGACAGGGCGACCTTGAAGTCTGTGAGAATATAGAGGCCTATGCAACCCATGGAGCTGATGTAGCCTATGGAGGCTGAGAAACCCATGGAGGCCCACAGAGCCTGTGCAGGCCTGAGGACCCTGTGGAGCCCATGGTGACTCTGTAGGCCTGGGGAGCCTATGGATTCTTGGAAGCCTGTGTAGCCTGTGCAGGCCTATAGACCCCAAGGAGCCCATGGCACCTGTGCAGGCTGTGGAACATGTGAAGCCTGTGGAGCCACTGCAGCTCATGGAGGACATGGAACCCATGGAGCCTGTGGACCCTGCACAACCTGTATATGTCATGGAGGACATGGAGCCTGTGCAGGCTCATGGTGTTATATTGTCTGTTGAGCTCTTGGAGGAATTGGTGCCCATGGAGCCCAGGGAAGTTATGTCAGCCCATGGAACCTGTGGAGGCTGTGGAGGCTGAGGAGGCTGAGGATCATGTGGAGGCCTGTGGAGTCTGTGAAGCCCATTTTAGGCAATGGAGTCTGTGGTGTCTGTGCAGCCTCATGGAGCCTGAGGAGAATGGGGAGACTCTGGAGACTGTGCAGGCACATGTAAGCCATGGAGGCCTTTGAAGCCATGGAGCCCATGTAGCATGTATTGTCCTTGGAGGCCTGGAGAGTCTCTGCAGGCCCACGGAGCTGTAACTCCAAGCAAGGGCATAGCTGCCAATGAAATGAGTATAATGCATAGTTTTGAAAACTGAAGAAACCACTGCATTGGTGTAGCATAAGATAAAGGCAGTGTATTGATATTGATTGTGAGTGTAGGCAAGGGTAGAGTAGCCAAACAAACTAACATCTTTCTTACTTTTCAAACATGAAGAACCTTCAGGATTCACAGAACTTTTGGTTAAAACCAGGAGTTTGAAGTTGATTGTAACTCCAAGAAGTCCATAGCTGCCAATGAAATGAGTATCCTGCTTAGATTTGAAAACTGAAGAAACCACTGCATTGGTATAGCATTAGGTAAAATCAGGCTTTTGACATTGTGAGTGAAAGCTAGTGCACAGCAACCAGGGAAATCAGGATCTTACAAAGTTGAAGTACCTAAAGTATTCACAGAGTGTTAGGTAAAACCAGTGTTTTGAAGGTGATTGTAAGTGAAATCACATGCATAGCAGCAAATTAAACACAAAACTTCTTTAGATTTCTGAAGTGAAGGAACGATGTCATTGGCTTAGCATTAAGTAAAAGTGGTGTTTTGACATTGGATGTAAGTGAAAACAATGGCATATCAGGTAAGGAAACACGTATCTTTACTACTTAACATACATGAAGAAGATCCTGTATTCACAGAGCTTTATATTAAAACCTGGGTTTTAATGGTGATTGTAATGCCAACAAGTGCATACCTGCCAATAAAATGAGTATCTTGCTTAGTTTTTAAAACTGGAGAAACCACTGCATTAGCATAGCATTAGGTAAAAGCAGTGTTTTGACATTGATCGTGAGTGAAAGCAAATGCATAGCAGCCAAGCAAACAAGTATCTTACTTACCTTTCAAAATTGAAGTACCTCCTACATTCTCACAGAGTAAGGTGAAAACAGAGTCTTGAAGTTGATTGTAAGTGAAAACACTTGCAAAGCAGAGAAAGAAACAAGTTTATTTATTGGTTTTCTAAAGTGAAGAAATGACTGCATTCCCAGAGCACTTGGAAAAGCAGTGCTTTGAAGTTGATTGTAAGTGAAAACACGTGCTTAGAAGCCAAAGAAAAACTAGAAACTTACTTAGATTTCAAAAAATGAAGGCACTGCAGCATTGGCAAAAAAAAAAGCAATGTTTTGACATTGGTTGTAAATGAAAAGAAGTGCATAGCTGCCAAGGAAAGAAGTATCTTATTTACTCTACAAAAGGGAAGAACCTCTGCATTGGCAGAGCAGGAGGTTAAAGACGGGTTCTGACATTGTGAGTGAAAGCATGTGCATAACAGCCAGGGAAACAGTATCTTAATTGCCTTTCAAAGATGAAGTACCTCCTGCATTCACAGAGTGCTTGGTAAAACAAGTGTTTTGAACAAGATTGTAAGTGAAAAAACATGCATAGCAGCAAATGAAACACAAATCTTACATACATTCCAAAAGTGTAGAAACTATTGATTTGGCATAGCGTTAGGCAAAAGCGGTGTTTTCACATTGGTTGTAAGTGAAAACAAGGGCATAGCAATCAAGGATACAAGTATCTTTCCTACTTTACAAATGTGAATAACTTCCTGGATCCACAGAGCTGTAGGTTACAATCAGGATTTTGAAGTTGATTGTAACTCCAAGAAGTACAAAGCTGCCAATGAAATGAGTATCGTACTTAATTTTGAAAACAGAAGAAACTAATGAATTTGTATAGCATTAGATAAGAGCAGTGTTATGACATTGAATGTGAGTGAAAGCAAGTGCATAGCAGCCTCATTTAAAAAGTATCTTACTTTCCTTTCAAACTTGAAGTACCTCCTGCATTCACAGAGAGTTAGGTGAAAGCAGTGTCTTAAAGTTCATTGTAATTTAAAACACGTGCATAGCAGCAAAAGAATCTAGATTCTTAATTAGATTTCAAAAGTGAAGAAACTACAGCATTGGCATAGAAAAAGCAATGTTTTGATATTGGTTGTAAGTGAAAACAAGGGCATAGTAGCCAAGGAAATAAGTATCTTATTTACTTTACAAAACTGAAGAACCTGTGCATTGACATAGCATTAGGTAAAATCAGTGTTTTTACATTGATTGTTAGTGAAAGGAAGTGGACAGCAGCCAAACAAACAAGTACCTTACTGACCTTTCAAACTAGAAGTACCTCCTGCACTCACAGAGAGTTAGGTGAAATCAGTGTCTTGAAGTTGATTGAAAGTGAAAACATGTGCAAAGCAGCCAATGAAGCAAGTTTCTTTATTGGTTCTCTAAAGTGAAGAACCAACTGCATTCACCGAGCATTAGGGAAAGGCATTGCTTTGAAGTTGATGTTAGTGAAAACACATGCATAGCAGCAAAAGAAAGTAGAATCTTCCTAAGATTTCAAACTGAAGAAACTGTTGCATTGGAATAGAAAAAGCAATGTTTTGATATTGCTTGTATGTGAAAACAAGTGCAAAGCAGCCACGTAAAGAAATATCTTATTTGCTTTACAAAAGTGAAGAACCTCTGCATTGGCAGAGCATTTGGTAAAAGCAGGGTTTGACATTGTGAGAGAAAGTAATTGCATAGCAGCCATGGAAACAAATATCTCCCTTACCTTTCAACATGAAGTACCTCCTGCATTCACAGAGTGTTAGGTAAAACCAGCGGTTTGAAGGTGATTGTTAGGGAAAACACATGCAGAGCAGCAAATTAAACACAAATCTTGCTTAGATTTCAAAAGTGAAGAGACTACTGTATTAGCATAGCGTTACATAAAAGTGGTGTTTTTAAATGGTTGTAAGGTAAAACAGGGCATAGCAGCCAAGGAAACAAGTATCTTTCTTACATTAAAATTGCAAAGAACCTCCTGGATTCACAGAGTTTTAGGTTCAAACCAGGATTGTGAAGTTGATTGTAACTCCAAGTAAGTGCATAGCTGCCAATGAAATGAGTATCCTGCTTAGTTTTGAAACCTGAAAAAACCACTGCACTGGCATAACATTAGGTAAAACCAGCCAAACAAACAAATATCTTACTTTCCTTTCATACTTGATGTACCTCCTGCACTCACAGAGTGTTAGGTAAAACCAGTGTCTTGAAGTTGATTGTATGTGAAAAAATGTGCCAAGCAACCAATGAAACAAGTTCCTTTATTGTTTCTCTAAACTGAAGAACCAACTGCATTCACTGAGCTTTAGGGAAAAGCAGTGAGTTGAAGTTGATTGTAAGTGAAAACACGTGCAAACAGCAAAAGAAAGTAGAATCTTACTTATATTTCAAAAGTGAAGTAACTGCAGCATTGGCATAGAAAAGCAGTGTATTGACCTTGGTTATAAGTGAAAACAAGTGCATAGCAGCAAAGGAAAATATATCTTATATATTTTACAAAAGTGAAGAACCTCTGCTTTGACAGAGCATTATGTAAAGGCAGGGTTTTGACATTCTGAGTGAAAGCAAGAGCATAACACCAGGGAATCAAGGATCTTACTTGCCTTTCAAAAATGAAGTACCACGTGAATTCCCAGAGTGTTAGTTAAAACCAGTGTTTTGAAGGTGATTGTAAGTGAAAACACATGCATAGCAACAAATGAAACACAAATCTTACTCACATTTCAAAAGTGAAGAAACTCCTGCATTGATATACCATTAGGTAAAAGTGGTGTTTTGACAGCGCTTTTAAGTGAAAACAAGGGCATAACAGCCAAGGAAACAAGTAACTTTCTTATTTTACAAACGTGAAGAACCTCCAGGATTCACAGGGCATTAGGTTAAAACCAGGGTTTTGAAGTTGAATGTAAATCCAAGAAGTGCAAAGCTGCCAATGAAATGAGTATCCTGCTTAATTTTGAAAACTTAATAAACCACTGCATTGGCATAGCATTAGGTAAAAGCAGTGTTTTTATGTTGATTGAGAATGAAAGCAAGTGAACAGCAGCCAAGCTAACAAGTATATTACTGACCTTTCAATCTAGAAGAACCTCCTGCATTTACAGAGAGTTAGGTGAAACCAGTGTCTTGAAGTGAATTGTAAGTGAAAACACGTGCAAAGCAGCCAATGAAACAAGTTTCTTTACTGGTTCTCTGAACTGAAGTACTGACTGCATTCACCGAGTGTTAAGGAAAAGGAGTGTTCTGTAATCATAGTTAATTGTAAGTAGAAACACGTGCCTAGCAGCAAAAGAAACTAGAATCTAATTTAGATTTCAAAACTGAAGAAACTGCACATTGGCATAGAAAAAGCAGTGCTTTGGCATTTGTTGTAAGTGAAAAGAAGTGCATAGCAGCCAAGGAAAGAAGTGTCTTATTTACTTTACAAAAGTGAAGGACCTCTACATTGGCAATGCATTAGGTAAAAGCAGGGTTTTGACATTGTCAGTGAAAGCAAGTGCATAGCAGACAAAGAAACAAGTATCTCACTTTCATTTAAAAGATAAAGTACCTCCAACATTCACAGAGTGTTAGGTAAACCAGTGTTTTAAGGTGATTGTTAGTACAGACACATGCATAGCAGCAAATGAATAACAAAACTTACTTAGATTTCTAAATTGAAGGAACTACTGCATTGGTATAGCGTTAGGGAAAAGGGGGGTTATGACATTGGTTGTAAATGAGAACAAGGGCATAGCAGCAAAGGAAAGAAGTGTCTTATTTACTTTACAAAAGTGAAGAACTTCTGCATTGGCAGAACATTAGATAAAAGCAGGGTTTTGACATATTGAGTGAAAGCAAGTGCACAGAAGCCAGGAAAACAAATACCTTATGTACCTTTCAAACTTGAAGTACCTCCTGCATTCACTGAGTGTTGGGTAAAACCAGAGTTTTGAATGTGATTGTAAGTGAAAACACATGCATAGTAGCAAATGAAACACAAAGCTTATTTAGATTTCAA
>JAKSZT010047263.1:0-13594 GCA_026826555.1 Tolypeutes matacus | reverse complement strand
ACCTACATCCCAATCTGTCATCTGGTCACCGCAGAATACAGAGGACTGCACAATGGCAAATAATAACGTTGTGAGCTAAAGAGAAAGGACCATTAGGGTTTCATCAGAAAGAATCCACCTTTCACTGCTGTCTGCCGACTTCAGAGCCAGCACTATCACAAGTGCCCTAGGAGAGAATTACAGGTTTGCACGGTAATGATGGGCCGGGATCAAGACTCCGGTGTTTGTTTAAACAAATTCCGCATCTTGCTTCATAACACATTAAAAACAGAACCCAAGTGCATAATAACGTCCTCCCTTTCTATGGGCATCAGTTCAAGTGTGGGTCCTCAGCAATAATACAATTCTTATGTGTTACTGTGATAATGTAAATTTGGATGATAAATGATTAAAATTCACTTTGTGGGTACAAAGTGCTTCATAATGCTTAATCTCCAGAGTGACTTCAACTTAGAATTTCTGACTCCATTTAGATTTCTCTTTATCCAAGACACAGGGCCCCTCTTCTGTTTGTAAATGTTTAATGTTCCACCCTGGGCTCTTTACAGTTCTCCCCGCTGATGATGGTTGCTGACTTGGATCTTGCCATCTAGGAAAACCAGGAGATCCAGGACAAGTCAGGAATGAAGGGCATTTTGAGTAACGTGTGATTCAAGAACAGCCTATGTAGTGTTTCTCCTGCTTCCCATGCTGTGCTCTGTGCCAGACCACAGAGATGGTTGGCTTCATGGGAGTATGTTCTTTCCAGAGAAAAGCTCGTGAAAGAATCCAGCACTGTAGGGCCACCATCTGTTCACCAGCCAAATTGTGGCCCTGAACCCTCAGCCAGAAGCAAAAACAGAGGATGTTTTCCCTGGGAACACTCAAGAAATCTCTTCTATCTGCCTTCCTAAAGCAGCAGTTCTCTGACACTCAGCCTGGGTTTTGGCCCGGGCTCTAGAGGGCCTTGAAGACCAGGCTAGAGGCTTACTAGCCAGAGAATTCACAGTGAGCAATGGAGCACAAGGGCAACACTACTCATCTACCTGGTCCTCAGTCTCCCCATTTGTAAAATGGAGGTTTGAATCTGTCTCTTCAGGCTCTGAGATCGTGGTAGCCTCTGATAGTGGATGAGACTGGGTTCAAATCCCATCTTTGGCACTTAATGCTTGTGTGATCTGGCCTCACTTTTTGTTCCTATAATGGCAATAAGACCTACCTCACAGAGTAATTGTAAGAAGCAAATTAATTAAGCACATGAGTACAGTTGTTAAACTGCATGAGTGGTCTTGTCTTATAGAGAAACAGTCCTTGCATCTTACCATCCAGCACAGTTCTCTCCCTGTTTTAGCTTGCAAGGCTGCCAAAATGCAACCCAGAAATGGGTTGGCTTTTACAATGGGGATATTAAGCTTATAGTTCTAAGGCCGTGAAAATGTCCAAATCAAGGCTTCATCAGGAGATGTTTTCTTCCCAAAAGACTGGCTGCTGGTGATCTTGGACTCCTCCGTCACACGGCAAGGCACATGGTGGCATCTGCAGCTCTCCGTTCTCTTCCTGGTCTCATTACTTCAGCTTCAGGTTCTCTCTCTCCTTCTGTGGCTTTTTTTTTTTTTCTTCATCTGAATTTCATTCTCTTATAAAGGACTCCAATTAAGAGGATTAAGACCCACCCTGGGTCACACCTTACTGGAGTAACCTAATCAAAAGGTCCTGCCCACAGTAGGGCCATACCCACAGGAATGGACTAACTTTAAGAACATAATTTTCTGGGGTCCATCCAGCTTCAAACCATCATACTCCCCTACGGAAGTATTCACTAACACTGGATTGAGTATTTGTTGGATTTACTCTGAGAACAAAATTGGACCTGCAGCATAGCTCAAACTCTGTTTGAATGAACAGTTTTACCTGGATCCTCCCTGTTAAGGACAGAGGCCCTAAGGTAATACTATCTCCCTGCCTCATGAAATGGTTAGAATATCCAGGGAACTGCTATAGTGTAGCATGCAACATGAAGAATGTGTGTAAAGGGAAAAGAAAAAGCAGACATAAGTGTATACATAAGTGTGTATGTATCTGTTCCATGATCTTAGTGGCTTCAAACAACAATCCTTTGACCACATTTCATGATTTTGTGGGTCAGGAATTCAGGCTGAGCTTAGCTGGGTGATGTTTCAGTTCCACATGGCATCAGCTGAGGTTGGTCTGTGATACTTAGTTGGTGGATAGGTTGGACTGGTGGATGGGGTCCAAGACTCCTTTGGTATATGTTTGGGATCTTGGCAGGAAGAGCTGGAAGGCTGGGCTCAGCTGAGACTGTCGGTGGAAGCACTAACATGTACCCACATCAACATGATCTCAGGGCAATCAGGCTTCTTACACTGGAAGTCAGGGCTCCCAGGAGAGTGCTCCAAGGGCCCAAGGCAGGCGCTGCCAGGATTCTAATGACCTAGCATTGGGAGTCATGCAGCATCACTTCTGCCACATTCTATTGGTCAAGCAAGTCACTAAAGCTGGTCCAGATTTGAGGGGAGGGGAGTAAGACTCCATTTCTCAATGGGACAAGTGGCAAAGAGTTTGTGGCCATCTTTAGCCTATGTCAGTATCTGAGTGTGTGTTCTGCTTTGTAGAACCAGCTCTAGCACCACCTCTTTCATTCTCTCATTCTTCCCGATGTCGCTGTTAACGTTCCTATTATGTAACATAGTAAATTGATAGTGACCAGATGGCAAAGGATCTGCAAACTACATCAAGTGAGGAAAGGAGGAAAAGATGGAAAAATAAAATTGGGAGGTGTTTAATCCAGAGAAGAAAAGATTATAGGGAGCATTTAGTTTTCCTCACATGTTTAAATGATGTAGAAAGATTTTTCTGCTCACTAGAAATCAATACTAAACCATTAGAAAGAAATTACAAAGATAAAGATTATGTTTCATATATTAATAATTTATTTTAATAAGATGACAAAGTATTTTCTTAGCAGCTGTTATCAGAATATATCAAATTGTGGTAGTGAGGCTTTTCACAAATAGTCTGGTACTCTTTCTGAGCATGTGGGAGAAATGCATTTCCCCATCCCAGAGGTTAGGTATAGTCAAGTGACTAGCTTGGACCAAAGAAATGTGATTAGAAGTGATGCATTTTACTTCCAAAAGGAAACTCCAAGAGCTAGTGTACAGAGTGCCACATCCCCTTACCCTCTTCTTTGATGTTCAGAGGGTAGAAGCACCATTAGCCTGAGTCCCAAAGCGGCACATGGAGCAGAGTCCCCAAGTGGGGTTGCCAGGTAAAATACAGAAGCCCAGCTAAATTTGAAATTCAAAAAGATAAAACATGCCCACACTTGGGATCCATGGGACACTTGAGGCCCTGGATGTTTGTTCTCCCAGCACCCAGGCCAGATGCACGCATGTTACCTGCTACACGCAGAGCTCTGCGAAGCACTGACATCCACGTAGGCAGGACTCAAGTTTCTTCACCATGGGGATGTGCTCCATTGGTGCAGGGGCCCTGGGGGCTGCTGTTGTGACACTGCTCCTGGCCTAAACAGACATGTTTCTGTCCAAACCCCAGAAAGCAATGCTGGAGCATTTGGAGGATACAGAAAACACTGGAGAAGGAACCAAGGACTTTCAAAGCAAAGGACTCTGGGAGTGAACATGGCTCGATCAGTTGATCTCCTGCCTCCCACATAGGAGGTCCCGGGTTTGGTTCCCAGTGCCTCCTAAAGAAAAAAAAAAACAAAAAACAGACAACAAGCAAAAACAATGATGAGCAGACAACAAGCACAAACAAGAGCAGATGAGGGAGCCATCTTGGGGGGGGGGGCAGAAAAGGACTCTTGGCAAAGAAAGGAGCTATGATTACGGCTGTGAGGAAGTAAAGCTGTTTCCTATGTAAAGAGGAGGCTGCAGACCTGTCACCTCTGAACCCCAAGTTGGAGGAGCTAGTCATCCCCCTCTAGGCAGGAGTGAAGGAGTAGAACAGGACTGAAGTGCAGGACTTCTAGCCATGTTTAAAGGAGAAATCTTGCTGGATGAAAAGAAAAAGTTCACAGTTCCCAAAGATAGAAGATGATATTTATGGGATTCCTTCATTTGCGGGGTCTGGTACAACTCCTTCCATGCCCAGAACAGAGGCTTCTCTGGAAACCTGGAAGGTGAAGGCTTCATCCTAGGGGAAGTTTTTGTGGTGGAGTCAGGAAAGCAGGGCATACTTCTCCAGCACCGAGAGAAAGAATTTACAGATAAAGTACACCCAGTTTCTGTTCTGGAAGCTGCTAGGAAGATCAAACCATAGACCTCAGCCTCAGAGAAAACTTGCTGTCATTGAACCTGCCCAGTTCAGGGATAACTGGGGGGACTCACTTGCATTCAGGGGATGAGTTACTGTTTCACTTGTATCCCTAATTCAACTATACCTTATTCTCAGTAGGATTATTAACTTATTTTAAAAATCGTACCCTGTTTAGGCCCAATAAACCAAAATAACCCCAAGATAAACCTGACAAAATCTAAGAAACTAGTGAGGGTTATTTTAGCTAAAACCTGGCTTAAACTTGACTGCTGCCCCTCATGATAAAAACAGTATTTTATTTGCAATGCTTTTTATTTTCATGGTTTCAAAACTAACAAAAATTGAGGTTTGACTTGAAGTTTGGAGAATATTAGGTTTTTTGCTTATGTGTTTTCTAAATGACTTTGTTACATAAAGTAAGACTCACATGATGGAATTGATGTGCTCCAGGATGGTTTGAGACAGGTAACTTTTAAAATAAAGTCTGTTTTTTCTTTGCCTTCTACTCTAACCTCAAAGGTTTGTTCTCCTAGAAGAAATGATCCTCTCAGGATCAAATTATGCATCAGCAAGTATTCTGCCTCTTAAAATCACCTACATATACAAGTTCTGATAAAACTAACAATAAAAATATCTACCATTAAAAAAAAGATAAAAACAATTTTTGGTATGCAATATTTGAGACATATACTTTCAAAAAATTCATTGGTAATCTGAAATTCAGATTTTGCTTAGTGTCCTATAAATAAATATATATATATATTTGCTAAATGTGGCAATCCTACCTTAAGTGACCATGATGGCTATGTAGTATTAGAAGGAAAGAAACCTTTGTTATTTTAAGCCATAGAGATTTGGGAATTGTTTGTTACCGCCAAGTAACTTAACCTATCCTGACTTAACTACTTCCACCTTTGATGAGAAAACATAAGGCCTGAAGTAGCCTGGGTGTTTAAAAGGAAGTAGGTAGTGCCTCTGCACAATAAAAAAGAAAAATTGAGAGCTCTAGTGTGGAGCAAGTTGCTACACAGTGCATCATGGGAAGACAGGCTCTGGCAAAACAAAGACTTTCAGCAAATGACTGCTTTATTACTTACACAGCACAAAGGGTCCAAAAGAGCAAGGGGAAAGATGTCATGGTGGCCATTTCTCTGGGGAGGCCAAACTGCATAGGTCAGGGTTGGTGACTCCACACACCCCACTTTACCTTGGGGATGAGAGATGCCTGTGCCACCCAAGGCTGAGTATTCATACCCCTGAGGGGGAAAAGGAGCACCCTGCCCTGAGAGTTCCTACCCCGATAAGCAGCTGGAACTGCTTGTTCCCACATTTAGCATTCAAGGTATCATCAGGCTGATCCATTAAACCTAACATCTTCTTCCAGCTGCGAAATGGAAACATTTTGAAACATCTGCCTCCAGAGAAAGGGGTGGGGAGAGGGGTAAACTGGGGCTGGGAGATGGCCACAAGATGTATCTGTAAATTCCCCAGCATCTGGGATATAATTTGAGAAGGAGGGATGGGGAAAAAAGTGTTAAAACACAGCCTCAGCCATCAAGGAACTTTTTATCTACTTGGAAACTAAAATAAGGATAAATGATGGCACGGAGTCCTGTGGACCTTGAGGTCACCATGGGTTTGGAACAGACATGGAAGGGATTGATGGGGAAAGTAGGGCTTGCCTGATGTCGGGATAGCCAAATAAGGATTTAGATTATCAAAGGACAGAGAAGGCATGCCCTGGGGAACCTGGCATGACTATGCTTGGTCTGCCCTGCCATGTTCCAGCTTCCTCAGAGTATATGGGAACTGCCGGGCTGGAGAAAAAGAGCTAGTGGGCCAGCCGGACCCGGTTACCAGGACCTCCCAATGCTGAGGGGCTGCATTCCAAGACGTGGAGGTCAGCGCTACTCCTGGACCGGGCAGGCAGGGAGTATCGTGTGAGATGAAGCGAAAGCACGTTGTTGGAGACATTTCAAAGCACAAACCCAAACACTATTGGTAGCTTTTGTTTGAAATGTTATTATCAGCAAGGGTTTGGCTCTATTCATCTTCATGTCCTGACACCCTACATGGTCTAGCCCCTTGCTTAGCACGTAGGGGATGTTCAGTAAATACCTACAGAATGTAACTAACAGGGACAAGGAGCGGAGTATACCTGAGACCCTTTAGCCGCTACAGCAACTCCTTTTGGCCACCAGGGAGCAGAATGTTGTCTTGACTGATAAACTGGCCTGAGGCTGCAGAATCCCTCTGGAACTCCGATTCCCAAAAACCAGTGAGTACCGGGAGGCCAGTCTCTACTAATATTTTCATTGAGGCCACAGCAAAGGAAGACAGATAAGGGCAAAACATAAAGCTATATTTATGCATGTTAAAGAATGACGCTTTATTCTGAGAATACCTTTCCAGTTTTTTTTGTCATTAAAAGATTCTTTTGAAATTATGGTGTGTGTATGTGGTTGGGTTTTAGTTTTGTTTGTCTGTCTGCTTACAGCTAGTGTCCTAATTTGATCAAACACTTTCTGGTGTTCCAGAAAGTTTTTAGAAAAGTATTTTTCAGATTTGTAAAATCAGAAGTCTGAGAGCCATTAGCGTACAATGTTGGAATCAGAGACACAAAAAACCCTTCCAAGCCTGATCTCTGTGTGGCCAATTCAAGGGATTTCTGGAACCAGCAGACAGAGGAAGATGCACAACTGTAGGCACCAGTGAGGTGTTGGCATCATGCCACCCAAGGGGCTTGCAGATCCTACTCCACTTACTGAGAGAGCCCTCTCCCCTATGCAGACAGAACGCCCAACTGCGAGGTCATCTGGACAATAGCAGGTCACCCCCACAAGTGCTTGTGCTATTCCAGTCCTGATGTCATTGCCCCTCCTGTCTGTTGAGCACTGCAGCCTGGGCATGGGCTTTGCCCCAAATCATAAAGGGCCAACTTCAGTCACAAACCAAGGGATACTGTCTGTAGGTCGTGGAAAGTGGTAGAATATTTAGCTATGATGACAACATACAAATCAGCAGCCCAGCCCTGAGACCTACCACGAGGACTGTCACCTTGGTGTTACGATGGACGCAAAGAGGTGCAAGACGCAGCACTGCCTTAGAAGAGCTCCCACAGAAGCTCCAAAACAACTGCCAAATGGGAAAAAGAGATGGCACCCAGTTTAGGAGACTTGGGAAGGCTTCCAGAGATGAGCCTGAAATAGCAGGTAGGTTTTTTGAAACACGAAAGGAAGAACCAGCTCGACAAAGATACTGCTGATCCAAGGGCTCGAGTAGGAAGTGTGGGGTGCCCAGAGGCCAGTTCAGTTTGGCTGGAATGTCAGGCAGGTAGACGGAAAAGAGTGGGAGCAACAAGGAAAGGCAAGAGGGCTTGGCAAGCAGGCAAAGGTGGGCTTGGGTCCCACTTCCATAATGGCCCACTTGGTGGCTGCAGTTGACATCCTTCGTTCAGCTCCTTGTCCATCAAAGGCCCTGACACTTCAGAGAACTGAATAAGAGCTCATATTAAATTTTAGTCCACAAAATCAAGTATGCAAAAGAATGTAATTTTTGTTTTTCTCTTGCAAATTCATTTCTTTTTCAAGCTCCCATTCTGTATCATTCAGGATTACCCCTGCAGGAAACCCACATGACCCGGGGCCATCCAGCCCTCAGTGGTCCCCTGTCTACATGGGCATCTACAGAGACCTGCCTCTCTCCCCACCTGCTCTGCAGATGTGGTCCACACTGATAGCTCCTCCATCATCCTCAATCCTGACTGCAAGAACCCTTCAAGCTCACAGATTTCCCTGCCACTTCTATGCCTCTTGGAGGCATCCAGGTGGCTTTGCCACCTCTGCTCTGGAGCCAGGGAATAACCCTCTCCACCTTGGGATCTTCAAGCCCTTCCTGCATTCTACCTAAAAGGGGGCCCGAGTCCCTTGCTCCTGGACCCCCAAACCTATCCTTCTCAGGGAGCTTAGCTGAAGGCAGATGAGAATAAGAAGACCTACTTCTTGGGGGTCCCCCAGTACCCGCTCTCTCCTATCTCCTCCCCAACCCAAGAAAGTTTTATTTAATTACATGTTCTCCCAAATCTATTGGTTTTTGCCTCTGTAAGACCTAAGCCTCTGAAATGTAAAAGCCAAGGAAAAATCTATATCTTTCTCTTCGGGGTTCCAATGACTTCCAGCTTCTGGCTGCTTCTGGGGGCTTCTCTCTCCTCCTGACTCTCACTCTGCTTATAAAGGACTCTACTAATCTAAATTAAAATCCAGCCTGATTCAGAGGGGCCACCGCTTAACTGAAGTTACATCTTGAAGAGACCTTATTTACAATGGGTCCATACCATCCAGACCAAGACCAAGAATATTTTTTAAATGTGGAATGTAAATGTCCTCCAACAGCGTAAATTTTATACAGTCCAAGTATTTCCGATTAAAATTTTGTTTACAAATCGATAGGTGTTACAAATAAATAATACACATCAGATTTCCGACTTATTGTGGAAAAAAAACAATGTAAACTATCTCATTAATAATTTTATATTGTTTAATGAAGAAATGATGCTATATTTGATATATTGGACTAAATAAAATGTTATTAATAATTTTTTTAAAAGACCAAGAACATGCCCAAACTGGAGCATACAATTCAATCCCCAACAATGCCTTTTCTCCAGAACTTTGCCTTTCATGACATACACCTCATTGACAGAATGGGAGAAAAGAGTATGGTAAGAAAATACCAGGAATACAATGATTAATAATTTGAAATATCATTCCCACCTCACCCAAATTTCCTGCTCATTGGATGGATGTAAAGATCTAGCATTGTCCCTAGTGTGTACACTTTAGTAAATTAGGACAACTGACCATCCAGTTAGCCCAGGACTGTAGGAGTTTCCAAAACACAGGACTTTCAGTGCTGAAATCAGGAAAGTATCAGTCAAACTAGGATAAGTTGTCATCCTACAGTAAGCGTTATTTACCTTTCCCATTTCAAAGAAGCTAAACAACCGGAGAAGATTATGGCTCAGGGCGTAGAACCCCAAGAATTGAACAAATGAGGCAGTTTCTCCAACAAAGGCTTTCTTTTATAGGACAACTGATTATAATTTCAGGACACTCCAGCAGCACTGTGCAGACTCAAAACGTATGACAACTAGTGGGATAAAACAAAGGCATCCTTGAGAACTTCCTAATGAGGCTATACTGGGTTGACTAGTGTCTCCCAAAATTCATGTCCTTCCAGAACCTCAGAAGGTGACCTTATTTGGAAATAGGACCCTTGTGGTTGCATTTAGTTAAGATGTGGTCATCCTGGATTGGGACGGACTCTAAATCTAGTGACTGGTGTCCTGGATTTGGAGAGGACACAGAGACATACACAGAGAGAAGAGGACATGTGATGATGGAGGTAGAGTCTGCAGTGACACATCTACAAACAAGGGCATGGCAAGGATTGCTGGGGACCACCAGACGCTGGAAGGAGCAAGGAAGGGTTCTTCCAGCGAGCCTTCAGAGAGAACCTAACCCTGATAACACCTTGATTTCCAACTTCTGGCCTCCAAAACCATGAGAGAATAAAATCCCATTGTTTTAAGCCACCCAGTTTGCAGTCATTTGTTATGGCAACCCTAGGAAACTAAGACACAGGCCTTCTCAGGAGCTAACCTTGCTGTCTCCCTCACACGTGGCCTATGCTTAACTCTAGTTCCACAGAGCTACAAGTGCCCCAACCCCACCACAGAATAGGACACCTGACCTTTGTTTCGTATTCTTGAGAATGAAATCATTGTAGGCTTTCCCCAAGATTCATTTGCTCTAGCTCTCTTTCTTTTGACCATCACCAGGCAGGTACCCGATTCTGTAGTTTTTCTGTGGGATAGAAAAACAATTTAGATTTCTATAACCTGAAACCTAATTTCTGGTAGGAAAGTACCATCTGGTGGATGTTTATGAAACTGCTCACATCCTGAATTTGAAAATGAGTATCTGAGGGCAGCTTGCTTATCAGAATGCAAATCAAAATATTACTCCAAGACCCATGAGAGCTCAGCATTAAAACAGGGGCTGGTTCCCTTAAACATTGACTCTATGTACAGAGTGCAATCTTAGAAACAATCATAGAGATGGAAAGCTGAGGATTAATAGAGAATGGATTAAATTGTGAAGAACTGGTAAAAAGGATGTGTGTCAATCTTTGGAAAAGAATAGAAAAGGTGAAAGCACAACATAATGTTTGTAACCAGCAGTGCTATTATATGGGTATGGCAGCAGTTGAAAGGGAAAGTCTAATGTTGTGTATATTACTAAAAGGAAAGCTAAAAAGTATAATATGGGACTGTATAGCATAGTAAAATCTCATGTGAAATATGAATATGGGTACTATTGCATATATAAGACTGTTTTCCTTTGAAACTGAACAAATGTATGTTACTGCTACAAGATGTTAATATCAGACAAAAAAAAGATAGCTGTTCACTGTTGTAGCAGTTTGGCAATTTGATATAATTATGAATTCCAAAAATAGATATTGAATTATGCTTGTAAACTGGTCTATTTATCTGGGCATGATTAAGTTATGATTGGGGCTTTGATTGGGCCACGTCAGTAGGGCATTGAGCCCTGCCCTTTGGTGGGTGGGTTCTCAAAGATAAAAGACATGGCAAAGGATAGAGTTGGAGTAGTTTTTGAGTTGGAGTTCTGATGTGGAATCTTGAGCTGGAGCCCCGGGAAGTAAGCATACAGAGGAGCTTGGTCATGAGGAAGGACAGAAGGCCCTGGGAAAAAAGACGAGTCGTTCACCTGACAGTTCACAGTTGGCCTTGTGGAGAGAGGTAAAGACTAGTGAGCCTCATAGTCTACAGCTGACCTTGTGGAGGAAACAGAGGCGCTGAGCCCAGAGAGAAACGGAGCCCCAGGAAGAGAGGAAGCCAAGAAGCCTGTCTTGCTCCAACATGTGGCAACAGACTTTGGTGAAGGAAGAAACTTATGCTTTATGCTTTATGGCCTGGTAACTGTAAGCTTCTACCCTAAATAAATACCCTTTATAAAAACCAACTGATTTCTGGTATTTTGCATCAGCTAACTAATACAACTATCTCTTCTCTTCCATAAAGGCATTCTTTAGAAATTCTTGCTTCTCTTTATCATGAACATTTATCTATGAGAGCTGTCTCTTGAGAAATCTGTCATACTTCATTAAAAGACCTTCTTGGCCAGTCCAACACTCCGTGTACATATTCACCCACTAGAGTTGCCACTTTGTGAGTGTTCATCTCCCCAGCTCACCACAGTGGCTCTGCACCCCTGATGGGTGGTGGGGAGGATGGGGAGGCTCTACCATGTTTGTGCTAAATGTCCCCAGCCACAGCTGATGGAACATGATAGCCACCTCATTCAAGTTGAGCAGTCCTCCTGGGATTTAACAATGAATCAGGCTAGATCTTAGGTGACCTGAATTCCAGTGCTGAAGAGCTGAGGAGACCCTCAGCCCATGCTCTAAGAGCATTGCATGTCCTGGGACTGAGTTCTGGCCCTTGAACTTCATGAGTTGGGCTATATTACAACAATAAATGTCCCTCTCCTACTGAAGCAGACCCTGGTGGTTACTTACAGGTAAAGACACATACCCACACAATAAAGATCTTTCAATAGATCCTGACACCTGACCAGGCAGATCTGTGAGGTTGCTGATTCTCCATGCCTGGGATTCAGGAACTGAAGACTTCTCATAGAAATGAAAAATCATTTCTAGTCGAAAAATTCCCAGGGACTCTGTTTTAGTTTGCAAGGCTGCCAAAAGCAGATACCATAAAATTGGTTGGCTTTTAACAATGAGAATTAGCTTATAATCTTACAGTTTGGAGGCTGAAAAAAATGTCCAAATCAAGGCAATGCTTTCTTCCTAAAAATGGGCTGCCAGTGAACCTGGACTTCTCTGTCACGCAGCAAGGCAGATGGCGGCATCTGCTGGTCTCTATCTTCTCTTCCAGGTTTCACTGCTTTCACCTTCTTGCTCCCGTGGCTTTCTCCCTCTGTGTCTGGATTTCATTTTCTTATAAAGGATTTCAAGTAAGAGGATAGGGCCTACCCTGAATGAGGTGGGTCACACCTTAACTGAAGTAGCCTCATCAAAATGTCCTACTTAACAATGGATCCACACCCATGGGAATGGATAAACTTTAAGAATATACTTTTCTGGGGGTATATACAGCTTCAAACCACCACAAACACCACACTCTGTATGACATCTGTAGTGAGTAGTGAGATAAATCAACCTGCCCCACACCCTGTTTGAAGGGTCTATATAGGGAAGCAGCTACACCTCTGGCCCTGACTGAAGAACAGGCTTTTTCCAACAGGAAAGATAATCTTCTATCATGCAGTTTTGAGGAGGGAAGTGCATGGTAGTGGAGGAAGGAGACACTCACTCCCCATCAGAGCAAATGTAGTATCAGTGGGGTGAGACATAACACAGCCAGAGAGAGTTTCCATGACTATTCCTGGATTCCCCAGGAAGCTGACTCCGAGCAGAGTTTGGCAGGACAGGCGGTTTATTAATGAGTGCTCTTGGGATTGATAGCTGTGGAAGATAAGGGGAAGAAGCAGGAGTCCACAGAGAAAGAAGTCAAACCATGATGCAGGCCCAGGAACAGCTCTGGCTGACCCCATGGGGAGCTTTAGAGTTTAAGTGGCCCACCAGAGTTACCAAGGTTGGGCTAAGATGGCCTAGCCTTTATACTCCTGCAGCAGTCAGTCACTGCTCAAGGTCATGACCTCTTCAGCTGAAGGTTGTCTGCTGAAGTACTCCTAGCAGTGAAGCACCAAGTCCATCAGTGAGGGATCCTCAATCCATGAAAGCCAGCTGGGCTCCTAATGTGGCCATTACCCTCTTGTTCAGCTTCCATTCCCATTAGGAGATGGCATCGTACTTGTTCTCTTCTTTCTTGCCCTCTTTCAATGGGAAATTGACACTGACATTTACCTAAAGCAAATCAAACCATCCCCAAAAGACCAGGATCTGGGTAATGTATATTGCGATTCATCAGCATTTGTTCCCAGTTCCTACTTTGTCCATTCCCCTTACTGTACTATTCCCCTTTTTTGTTTTCTGTTCTGTGATGGTTAATTTCATGTGTCAATTTGGCTAGGTTATGGCATCCAATTGTTTGGTCAAGCAAGAACTGGCCTGATTGTTACTGTGAGGCTATTTGTAGATGGATCTAAATAGTTAGTTGATTGCATCTACAGTGAATTAAATATACAATCAACAAAATCACCTACATCCCAATCTGTCATCTGGTCACCGCAGAATACAGAGGACT